>JAGFNQ010003054.1:0-74794 GCA_024364735.1 Boesenbergia rotunda | reverse complement strand
ATATTAGAACTAAATGACAGCTTAAAGCAAAGTAGCAAACATTTGATGTATTAGAACTAAATGACACAATCAAACAAGGAAAGAAAATGAGTTTCAGAAGGTTCCCTACCAGAAATTCCATGTTCTGATGTCCTGTTCACCAAAGAAGAGAAGATTTTGTCAAGAATGAAACAGTTTGAGAGGCCGGAGCTACAATTATGTGCAAGTTAAATTATTAAGATGCATTCACAAAACCATCGTGGGTCCTAAGGAAGAATCATTGGCATTGGATCAATAGTTTTGACTTGTTAAAAAGAAAATTGATAAAAATTACAGATTAAAAAAACACACTGAATATTTGGTCTCAACATTAGTTCCAAGAACTCAACAAGAAAAACATGGATTTTAAATATTATAAAGGGTCTGATTCTGAATAGCTGACTTTCACAGAGAAAACGAGAAAACAATTATCAACCATGAACCATTTGCAAAGTTCAAAGAGTTAAAAAAAATGAAAAAAAAAGCCAAATCTTCAAGGACTTACTTTTCTTCTGTTTTGTTGTCTCCTTCAGCAACTGTACCACTTGCTGAACTGGAAAAGCAAAGCTTACTCTGGAAATTGACATGAAAAAAATCAACAATTTTAAAAATAACTAACTTAAGAGAACTTCAAACAACAGGGGAGAGTATCGTTAATCAAGAAACTGCATCTGGAAAAAAAGAAAGAGCCTAAGAGGCTCAGAAGAGTCAGAACACAGGTTACCAAAACTAAAGAAGCATCATATAGTGTATACGAGATATAATGTAGAAGCATCATATAGCATATACGAGATGATAATGTAGTCCAACAAATATTGAGACTATTAGACAAGAAACTCCGGTCGATATATGAATTCTGCATATGAACAAATCCAAAGTAAGCACGATCTTAAATAAGAATGCATATGAATTCTGCAAACAATTCAGATGCAAGAGTTGATGATGCCAAATTTAAAGTGAAAAAGAAGCTTCAAATAATCCAATAAAAAAAGAAGCATAATAAAATCAAAAAATTCACTAGTACAGTGACCAAATAGTATACAAGGATAATCGATCAAAGACAAGTATTTAATATTCTAATTTTGAAGTCCAAGGAATTCCCAGACAAGACAAATAAAAGCTCACAGGTATCACTAGTTTGTTGGATAAAAAAGATAACGCAATTTTATATGACCAGTAGCATCATGTAACGTTATATAATAGCATGGGCTAAGAAATTTTGAGATAGCATGCATTCAGTGGACTTCTATAACTATTGAACAATAGAACTTACTAATGCATATACATAACGACTGAAAGGCCCATCTGTAAAGCTGTTCCACGACATATAAAACTGATCTGCAAAAAGAAGACACTTTGATCATGAGATACAAGAGACAGTTTGGGATCAGAATCATTTTCGACATTTAGCAAGCTTTTAAACATTAAGACATCATTCTGAAAAATAATCCTTCACAAAAAGATGGAAAGCAAAGGTAATATAACTAACAAGTAACAAACCAATTATCCTTTTCAATTACTTACCTCTAAGTTTGTGGCCCCATAGTGAGCTCACACCATTTGCCTTGTGTGCTGCAAAAGTAGATAAGAAAGATATATAAGCTTAAGGAAAATGTTGAGAGAGAAATATTGCCTTTAATAGAATGGAACAATGAGGATAGACAATATTTTTAAAGTTCAATGCTTTTGCAGATGCAATCGAAATAAGAAAAAACTAAGAAAATTAATAGATAAAAATTAAATGGATAGGCAAATAGCTGGCACAAAATTCTCAAGTCAAAACTAATAGTAACTTACCTCACCTACGCGTATAGAACTTGATTAGCCCATAACTCACAGTGAAGAACTTGATTAGCCGGCCAGAGAACATTTGATTGTCTGTAGCTTCGCAAATCTGAAAAACCTGCACAGATCAACATGCAATTCAATCAATTAAAATGAAGAATAAAGCTATATCAGTATAAAAATTGGGATAATCGAGTGTGATAGTTTCTCTTTTTGACTGAAATGGCAAAAGCTTATTACACTTTGTCAGTATCCTTTTAGAAATTACTCAAGGTCATCATCATACCTGGAAGATTTGAACAAACCAGAAGGTGGTTGCAGTGGTAATCAGGTTGTATACAAAATTTAAATCAGAATAAAACAGTGTATACCTCCACATGTAGCTCAGCTTCACATACTGGCAACAGAGAATATTATTAGGAAAAATAATAAAAAATTAGAATAAAACATTATGACTGGGGTGAGCATACTTGGGTGTTATCAAGAAAGACTGCTTCACATACCTACATATGTTACAACTACAAAAGAATATAAAGCATACCTACATGGACTTGTGAGGTAGAGACATGCTCGTTTGCAGTTTGTAGCATCTACATGCTCAACTAACAGGTCAACATCTTCCTCCTATATATTACAATGACAGAAGATTACAAAAGCTAGAAAATTTACACTGATAACTATTATACAGATATCTTGTACTTGCATATTAATGCAAGCAACCATCCTTTCACTGCATGTGATAAGTTTTCCAAACTCACAAGTTTTACAACACATCATCAATCACTTAAGAGTTTCACGAGTTTTTCAATTCACAAGTTTCATAATCAATCCGCGATTGGGGCCAACTTCTGAAGCTCGATCTCATAACTATCCTTTAACATTGCCTACAAAAATGGAATTAGAAATTATAGAAAATACAATATAATGTAAGCTACTTTTAAAAAAAACATCATTCCATAAACTTAAATCTAAATAGAATAATGATCTTGTATGATTCCAAACCTATTCAGAAATATGATCTTGAATGCACTCCGTCAACTCGGCCCGAACCTCATCAATTTGATCACGAGAGTAACCTGTTTTTGTGAACTGTGAACACAGACAAATTAAATTGGCGAGTGGTTAATGGGAAAAACAATCAACACTGATCACTTTGCAATTCTAAATAGTTAATGTCAAAGAATTTGAGATAAGCTTAATATAGTTACTATTGATCTCGGTGAATCTCTCTCGATAGTCTCAACTTCTTCAATAATTTATTTCATGTATCTCATCACAAAAAAAACCGCATTGTTTCGCATCCGGTTGTTGAGGAGCCTATATATGGTAATTATTGTCAAATAGTTAACGAAAATTATACACATTCCAATATATGTTAAACAAAAGTATACATACCTTAACTACTTCCCACTTAGCATTTTTTCTCCCTTTCCTTCCCTTGGTAGAATTAAACAAGCGTAATGCCCTTCATACGTTATGAATATTTGTTATATAAAATTTATATTAAAATATAAATTTACTGACAGAAATCTGAACTCACATTTCCATTACGTATTTACAATCATCATCTCGAATGCGGGAACTAAGGGAATCCAACACATAAATAGTATCCTTGTAAGGTTCAATTACACTGAGAATCCAATGGAAACTAGGCAAAGACATATGGTTAGATCATAAAATTTAATAAATTAGCGAATGGAAGCATTTTAAAGTGAAGTTTTATTTTGCACTTAACCGACATTACATGGCACCAAAACAATTTCATCTGATGATGCACCGGTTAGCCTATCAGCTAAAAGAGTTGCCCTTTGGTTCAGCGTTTCAAGCTTAGCTGTTTTGTCTTGTGCCATTTTTGCTAGAAATGGGATTTTGTGGGATTCATAAATCTGAATTTCTTTGTAGTGTTATCTTTCAGCTTCTTTTTATACAGACACCTATCAATGCAAAGAAAATAAAATTAAGATACGAAACAATAATGTAAAGCAAACATAAGGATCACTCATAATGTTTCATTAATGAATATAAAACATCATCTGTGAAGAAAATGTTTCTGAAATTGCTTAAATAATTTCACTTACCATATGTAGGCAACGATCAAATTTACTGAAATTGGCTCCAAATGATACAAAGAATTTATATCCTCAAGGTCCAGAAAAAGTTCACAATCTTCATCAAAAACTTCATTATCTAAACGCAGTGATATACACCTTCCTCCATCTAGAGCATGCTTACTGTAACAATATAACATATGTAATGATCTTGGGACACTTGTTGACAAACTAGGTAATGATAGTAGAGGATGATAATTCTTAATATATCAACTAAAAGGTCTTTTAATAGAAGTTATGCTTCAATATCTAACATTGAATTCAGAAAATTTTGGTATATATCAGATCTAAAATAGATACATTTCTATTAATGAACGACTCCATCTATGTACAGTTATTACACAAAATACAAAGCTCTTCTAATTGAGATAGCCAACTCCCAGATCCACTGACCTCAGTATTTTACATGATAAAAAAAATTCACTTTTAGTCACTCTGAAAAGAAAAAGGATGATTGTTTTCTTTGATAAGCAAAGTTGGAATTCATACTATGGATCAGGTTCGCTCTTGACAGAATTGTCAAAGCCCTTCATGTAATGTGTGCGCTTCCAGTTTCAACTGTAAATCTATGTGACAATATCTCCTACATTAAGTTGATGCAAGTTAAAAGCTAGTTCCACCTTCATAGAATACTAACAAAATGGTTTCTTGATTTTAGATATGGGTGATCTAGGCACACACAACCTACAGCAATTATGTAACCCAATATAGGCTAACAATTTTTTTAAAAAAATTAAAACAATGGATAGATTCTCTGTTCTCCAAGTTCACTATGAATTCATCAAAGTTGTAATTCTTTACTAAAATGTAAATGTAATAAAAAAAAAGATGTCATCCTTCAAAATTTCAATCTGCTATCTTTTTGTTTTACATGATCATTTTGTTTTGTGATTAGTAATCTTCATGAGGTAAATACAATCAAAGTTATCTTGTTGCATTTTGTAGTTTATTCTTGTGATCATCTTATTTCTTTTATTTCATTCATAGATTCTTAGAACACCTGATCTAGTACACCTAATAGCATACTGTTGTACTTCCAGGTTTGGGTTGCAACAGACACTGGGAATCTGGAAGTAGCATACATTCCATTTCAAAAACCCTTAAGGATTTCAAAAACCCTAAACTGGAAAATGCCTAGGGTTTTTGAATCTATCGATCTTACTCCCAAAGCGGTAAGAGAGAAGTGTGATTCGAGGAGGATGTACCTTGGTGTAGTAATTTGCAACCCCCTTCTCCCCGAGCGTCACCAGCAGAAGCTTGAAATCTGACCGCCACAGAGTCAGAACGTCGGCGACTGTGAGAGAGAGAGATGGAGAGGGTAGTGGCGAGCGTCGTGATGCTGCCGCTGGGGTTCAGTTTCCACTCGACGGACGAAGAGCTCGTGGAGGATACTTCTTGGTGGTGAGCTAGGAGAAGATGTATGTTCACCAGATCGTACACAATGTCGATTTCGTGGAGAGGATAGGACGAGGGAGGTGGCAATGAGGGAGGTGGAGGGAGGTGGAGGGAGATATTTCGCGGAGAAAAGAAGCGCGGAGAGATTTTTCGCGAGCCGCCGAGGGTTGGCAATGAGCGAGGTGGAGGGAGGGGATGTGTTTTTTATTTTAGCAGGAAATACGACAACGCTTTTAAAAAACGCTTTTGTAACAGCGTTGTCTTTCATCCGAAACCACAACACTAAGCACATCGCATCATTATAAAACATTGTCGTTATTAAAAAGTAAAACACGTATACAACGCTTTTCACTAAAAACGTTGTAAAACAAAAAAAGACAACGTTTTTTTTAAAAAACGTTGTCGATTGGGCGTTGTTGATTGCAAAAATTCTTGTAGTGAGTGTCCTAAGGCAATCGCCTTATGATTGTAAACATTTATTTTAATAAATGCAAATTCACTATTTGAGTATACATGTTTGTGTATTTGATTGGGATCTTAAACTCATTTACTGAATGTCCGCAATACAATTCACAGCATGAGAGAATTTGTGATGAATTCACAACTAGTGATTATCTCTACATGTGCAATTGTGAAGTATTGAAATTATCCCTAGTCGATGAATTGATAAATACGGACACTATCAATACTGTTGAGACTAGCATGGGTTATTCTCTAACCAGCTGATTCTCACTGGCTGGTGACATTGGGATGTCCGGAGATAAACATGGATGCTAGTTAAGGGAACTAGTTCATTGGAGTGACTGGCTGTAAAACTTCACATGGTAGTCTATATATAGACATGTCAGTGAAGCTCTTACTGCAGCTTAAGTGCGATGTTCCTTTGACTTGCGGTGTTCAAGTCATCTTGGTCATGGAGACTTATGCTTTAACATCTTAAGCAAGCATCTCCAAGGAGGTGTGGACCCAAGATGGTTGGGTATAAGCCGAAGTGCCCGAAGATGTTTGAACAGCCTACAAAGGATTCACCACTCCTTGCGAGAAGATGTATACCCAAGGCCTATCGTCGGATTGTTACTCAAAGCCTCTGGCCAGAGCATGACATGTTTAGAGTATGAGTCTCTTAAATACATGAGAGTAATTAGAAATCCAAAGGACGAGAGAATGTTACTTGGGCTAGGTGTGACATAGTCAGCCTAGTGGGGACTGACACACACAGACCATGTCCTGAACCAAGTGGGTATAAGATGGTGAAGGGAATGAGGCACGATTCATTAGAGCTGCTGAAGGGTTTCAGAATTATTTCTGAGGTCAACCGTTGATCTTTCGATAAATTGGGGGTCATGATGTACTATTAGGTGCCACTCATGATCATTCTATAATTGGTTGATTATAGACGACCAACATAAATCGAAAGCCTATTTAGTCACACGCACTACGAGTAATCCGAGGGATTTAAAACGAGTTGAAAATTGGATTTTCCAATCAAGAGAAATAAGTCGAATCTGAATTAATCAGAGGCGCAACGGAAGCTTAAAATGGCTAAGTCTTTTGAAGGCTTATTGGGCGAATTAAATGAGTTTAATTCGCGAGGGCTTTGGCTTGGTGTGGCCGACCAAAGAGGGTGCCCACCCTCTTTGGTTTGGCCGGCCACCACAAGGAGAGAAAACCAATTAATTTGGTTTAAATTATAAAATAAATCAAGCGCGATTTGTTTTATAAAAATTATGGATAAATGAATTAATTTATATAAAGAAATTTATATAAAGAAAATTGTAGAAATTTATTTTTTTTATGGAAATTAAAATGAACCATGAATTGGTTTAATTTTAATTTATAAAATCAATTATGAATTGATTTTTCCATGATAAGAAAAATTTATACAAATTTTATTCCATAATTAAAAGGAGAGATGTATTTGTTTTATTATAAAGTTAGTTATAATAAAACTTGGCATAACGGAATAATTCATAAGAAAATTTATAAGATAAATTTCTTATGAAAATTTATTCCGTTAATTCCGTTAAAAGGGAGACTTGGCAATGGAGAGGCTACTATATAAAGGAACCAAAGGCAAGCCTTGAATCCTAATTAATCAAGAGATTAAGAAGCTCTCTCTCTCCCTTATTCTCTCTCTCTCTAGGGCCGGCGCCCTTTCTCTCTCTAGGGCCGGTGCCCTTTCTCTCTCTAGGGCCGGCGCCACTTTCTCCCTCTAGGGCCGGTGCCACCTTCCCTAGCCGTGAGCCATCACCAAGACGAAGCGGGTCGCGTCTCCTTCCTCCCTTCGCGGAATCTCGATTCCGTTACTTGGTGGTTAGTTTCCATATCTCTCTCTTGATATTCTAGTTGTGTCTTTGGAGAATCTAGTAGTTCTCGTCGGCACAAAACTCGTGGCTTTGCAAAGTCATCCCGAAGAGAACTCGGCGTGGACACGAATAGAGGCGGAGCTTCCAAGGGACGCTACGGTTGGATCTCGTCCCTTTCTTCGAGTTACGCGAGGTACTAAGTAAATTAGTTTACTTTTCCGCAAAATTTTAATTTATGATCATGTCCACACATAATAAGGTCGCATGCTAGATACGTGGTTAAAAATAATTTGAGAAATTATTTATGCTAATTCTTCCCCTGCACGTAAATATTTTAAAATTTACGAACCCGTATCCTTGTCAACATGCACCCGGTCCCAACAGTCTGTGCCAAGGAATCTCACTTGATTGCCGTTAAAAGAATTTTGAGATACCTTAAGGGCACGATTGGAGTCGGTCTTAGGTACCCCCGTACCGAGTCTTTTGACTTAATTGGCTATGTTGGAAACGATATGGCTAGAGAGGGGGGGGTGAATATAGCCAATCACTGAAATTTGCTCTCTTAAGTTTTCTGCGTGATCAGGTTAGTAGCAGCGGAAGCAAACATCACAAACAGAACAATACAAAGAAAGAAAGCAATCCAAAACGCTAAGAAGGAGATGTACAAGGTTCGGGGATAACTTACCCCTACTCCTTGGCGTGCCCGTGAGGTGGGCGATCCCTTGATCGTCGGCAGATCAAGCCCCGGTTTCACCGGATATAATGCAACCTCCTTCTCGGTGGAGAAACCTCTCCACAGTGTTTCAATCACAGATGAATGTTTAAGCTCAATGAAACAACGAGAAGGATCTTACTCAAGCACTCAGCAAGGACAAGAACACAGCAAGCTTCCCTGAGCTCCACCCAGTGGCGATCTCACGCAAGAACCCTTCTTCGTGTCTTCCCATTGTCAGACTCCAAGCTCCTTATTCCCTCCTTCAAGGCTCAAGTAAAGGATGATTGTTTCTCGATCGCTTGCTCAGAATGATGAAAACTTCAAGAACACAGCAAGCTTGATGTGGAGAACTCAAGGCACAGGAACTCAAGAACACAAGCTCTAAACTTTTGAACTCTCGAACTCTTCTTCACCGAAGCTGTCTCTCGTTCCTTTTTGTTTCTCCACTAAGCATCAAGTGAGCTCATCTCCAGCAGTCTCCAGCTGCCTCACTGCCAACGCCAGCTACACTGAACCCTTACTGAACTTCCTGAGCTCCCTCAGCCAAGCTTCAGTCAGCGGCTTCAGTCCTGCAGCTCCAGCCGTTGCAACCTGAGTTGAGAAATGGACAAACCTGCTCCAAGGAAAGCCCCCTTTGACTTCTCCTTGAGTGTTTGAATCCTCCCCTGTCACCTGCAGCTTAATCAGACTGTTAGAGCAGTATATCACACAGTGAATCAAATATCAGAGGTAAGTGGCAGCAAATATCAGATGTTCAGACACGATCAGAGCGTCTGACAGTGCAATTTGAATTAAAGTGATCGGTCACCGGACCGATCAGAGAGCATCCTGATCAGTCACCAGAACGATCAGGCTGGTTCCAGATCGATCAGGCTCCGTCCTGATCGATCCCCAACGCTCAATCAGAAATCGCGATTTCTTTGAGATTCTCCTGGACCGATCACCAGACCGATCCCAGGTCGTGGATCGTTCACGGGACCGATCCACCCTTACATCAGGCGATTTCTGAGTTTCGCAGGCTAAGCCTCCTGATCGGTCAACTGACCGATCGGGATGTCACCTGATCGGTCAACAGTCCGATCAGGTCATCACCAGACCGATCAGGAACCGTCCTGATCGATCTTAGTGAGAAGCCCGCGAAGCTGGATCGTTCGCCAGAATGATCTGCACAGTGATCCTGATCGGTCATCAGACTGATCAGGAGCAATTCTGCATGAGAACTCAACCTCACTGCTCGCTCCCTGATCGGTCACCAGACCGATCAGGAGCCAGTCAATGGGTGAAACGCATACTTCCTGATCGGTCACCGGATCGATCAGGAGCAGCACAGTAGGTTCCCAACCTCACTGTGTGCTCCCTGATCGGTCACCCGACCGATCAGTCATCATTGGATCGGTCACCAGACCGATCCACGAAGGAGCAGCGTGCCAGAATCCCTGATCGATCGCCAGACCGATCCAGGGACTCAAACTTAGCCCTCCAAGCTAAGTTTCCATCCACCTTAGCCCTCCAAGCCAAGGATTTTTCCATCTAACTCTCCAAGTTGGGAATTTGCACCTAACCCTCCAAGTTAGGACTTTTCACCTAGCCCTCCAAGCTAGGACTTTTCACCCAACCCTTCCGAGTTAGAACTTCATCCAACCTAGCCCTCCAAGCTAGGCACCAGACCCTCCAAGCCAGGACTTTTCACCTAATTCTCCAGGATGGGAATTTGTACCTAACCCTCCAAGTTAGGACTTTTCACCTAGCCCTCCAAGCTAGTACTTTTCACCCAACCCTTCTGAATTAGAACTTTTCCAACACCTAGCCCTCCAAGCTAGGATTTTTCACACCTAACCCTCCAAGTTAGGATTTTTCCAACACCTAGCCCTCCAGGCTAGGATCCTCCATATCATGTCTAATCCTCGATCAGGACTTAATCATAATCATCATAATCATCATAATCATCAACCTAAACTAAAATCGTTGTCAACACCAAAACACCAATCAGGGTCAGACTGCATCAACAGGCTATACCAATTCCGACTATGCCGGGTGCAAGTTGGATTGGAAGAGCAGAAGTGGGGGTTGCCAATTTTTAGGGTCATCCTTAGTGAGTTGGTCAAGTCGCAAGCAACATTGTTTTGCTCTCTCCACGACCGAGGCAGAATATATCGCCATGGGAGAGAGTGTATCACAATTGTTGTGGATGATACACACACTAGAGGACTACGGATTATCCTACAAGGGTGTGCATGTGTTGTGTGACAACATAAGCACGATAAACCTTACAAAAAAATCCAGTCCATCATTCCAGGACCAAGCATATTGAAGTGTGTCACCACTTCATTAGGGATCATGTTGCTAGAGGAGATATTGTACTCTCGCATGTAGAGTCAAAATCGAACCTAGCAGACATTTTCACTAAACTACTCCCCGAGAATGAATTTAGTTTCTTAAGAAGGGAGTTGGGAATGTGTCGTACTTCATAGAATTGAAAAGAAAACAAAACCCTTCATGATCATTTCAAATTGTTGGGGAACAATTATTGGGCAACTTGGGGACATCTCACAAACACTATAAGGTTTAACAAAATATTTTTGTTTGCTAGAAATGGGGTGAGATACTAGGATCAACCTAATTACTCAAAATGTTCATGCATCCCTTGAGAAATTAGGTTGACGAGATAAAAATCATTAAGTTGACCATGTATGGGGAAAACTAATGCATAATACATGTGTATTTGGTTCCATGATCATACTTGGACATTCCAATCAAGGAAACTTGATTGGAGACTTATTTTGATACAAACTTATTTCAAATTGGATGGATGTTCTGATTGAATTTGACTTCTCTTGGTTGGGTTCTTGTTTTTACCACGGAGAGGTTGTAGAATCATAAGGTTTCTTGATTCTTGTTGGAGGATAAACTCTAGTCAAGAGAACACCTCCAGGATCAATAAACTCCAGCTGATCGTATCAGAATTCGAGAGAAGGTCTGAAACTGCGATTTCTGAAATCGTATCAGAAAGTTTCTGATATCTGATCGGTTCGCAGACCGATCAGGAGTTGGTTGATCGATCCACAGATCGATCAGTGAGCTAACAGAATTCATTCTGTTCGGTCCCTGATCGATCCACAGATCGATCAGGGATCTCCCTGATCGGTCACCGGACCGATCAGGAGTTGGCCTGATCGGTCATAAAGACCGATCGAGAAATTTTGCAACAATCAATAGAAATCTTCTGTCTCGGATGTGCTCGGTCCACTGACCGATCTGGCCACCCTTCTAATCGGTCCACCGACCGATCAGAAGGTTCACAAAACTCTCTCAAAACTCTCTGTTAGTTCCCTGATCGATCGGCAGACCGATCAGGGGCTTCCCTGATCGGTCACCCAACCGATCAGAACCCAGCCAAACTGATCAGGGGGTTCCCTGATCAGTCTGGGTACCCCTAGATCGAACGATGATTCGATCTATTGCATTAACTTCGGTTAGTGATCGGTCCACTAACCCGTTTAAACACTTCATCTCCAACCCTAGCCAACTCCCATCATTCCTCTTCTACCTCCGACAATCGCACCTTGAGAGCCTGCTGTTGAGTTTCTCCCAAACTTCTTCTTCCTGCGCTGAGTTCTCAGCGAGTCCTTCGATCGGCGAGACCCGCTCCATTCCCTGTGAGCGTTTTGAGTGCGCGAGTCATCCCAACATCTTGCGTAAGTTCTTGTGGAGCATTTTGTGTGTTTCCCTCAACCAACTCAACCGCTCAAGTTGTGTACTTCTCTTCATGGCTGCTAAGTAAGCTTGCTTTAAGGTTATCCATTCTGTTTGGTTCATAATTTTGTGATTTTTAGCCTAATCATAATTTTTATCTTGTGGTGTGACCTTGCCGTGACTATTACCATATAGCCTTACCCTTATGATCAAATTTTTTTGTGTCATGATGATCAACTTGTGAACTCATTTGATCCAATCTGTTGTTGTGACCTTTTATCCCACTTTTAGAAAATCTACCAAGGGGAAGGCTCTGTTGGTGCAGGAAGCATCATATCAAACCTTGTTTTGATATTGGCAAAGGATTCAAAGTTAAGTTTAATTTGTTATCTAATATGCTCATTAAGTGTGCAGGAAACAAAGTCCTAGCGAAGGGCTTCTAGGCACCTGGCGAAGGACTGCCAGGATACAAAGCCCTAGCGAAGGGCTGCTAGGCACTGGCGAAGGACTGCCAGGATACAAAGCCCTAGCGAAGGACTGCTAGGCACTGGCGAAGGACTGCCAGGATACAAAGCCCTAGCGAAGGACTGCTAGGCACCTGGCGAAGGAATGCCAGGGTAAAAAGCCCTGGCGAAGGACTGCTAGGCGCCAGGCGAAGGACAGCTTGGGACTGAAGCCCTAGCGAAGGAATGCTAGGCACCGGGCGAAGGACAGCTCGGTATCCAAGACCTGGCAAAGGACCGCCAGGCAAAAGTCCAACCAGAGGAGCGGCTGGCATCAGGTATATTCTCCCGAGAGGAGTAGGTGAGGACGCGTTCCCCGTCGAGGGAACAGTAGGCGTCGGTTCGACCTAGGGCTCTATTTTGGAGACCCAAAGTCAGAACCAAGACAGCTAAGGCTGTACAAACTAATATTTTATTATTTTATTGTGTTTTGGACTAACCCTGGATGCAGGACCAAAAGAACGAGTGTCTGCAGCTCAGAGAGTCTCAAAGGAGTGAGGCAGTGGCTGAGTAGGGCGCCCGGAGTGTCCCGGGTGCCCCCAAGGTGCATACAAAACAATGTAAGTAAGGAAGGCTTCGAACAGCTGCTGGGCGGGGCGCCCCCGCTGCTCCCGGGCGCCCCCAGCGTCCCGGGTGCCCCCAATGCAAGCCTACGAAGAGAAGCCAACCAAGCCAAAGGGATAAAGATTTGACCCGGTCAACCCGGGCGCCCCCAGCGTCCCGGGCACCCCGGTCAAGATGTGATCCCGAGGTTGAAGGGATCAGAAGTTGACCGAGGGAAAGGTGGATCAGTCGACACGTGGGGGGGGGGGGGCGCCCCCGACATTCCGGGCGCCCCCAGGCCCTATAAAAAGACTCTCGAACCAAGGCTTCAGAACAACAATTCATTCAACGCTTCGACGCTCTTCTGCTCCCGCGCTCTGCTCCGGAAACCTCCCAACTCGAGCCGATGACCTCCCTCCGCTCCGTAAAGTCAATCTACCTCGGGCGTCGGTAACAAAAGAGCGATCTTTTAATTTTGTGTTTATGATACTGCAATTGTAATATTGATTTGTAAACCATTTTGCGAACTCATAGAATTGCCCGCAGAAAACGGTCAATGACCGTGGGCCTTCGAGTAGGAGTCGACCTAGGCTCCGAACCAAGTAAAAATCACTGTGTTTGCGTGTTTTTCTTTTTATCTTTCGCTGTGCAAATTCTCTATCTTAAAATCCGAACGCTTTCCAATATTTACCCCCCCTCTATCGGTTCTCTCGATCCAACAAGTGGTATCAGAACTTGTGAGTCATAAAAAATTTGAGCGAAGTAATGTCAAGAGTTATGATAATTTCAAAGTAACAAAATTTTGAAAGACTGAAAAATTTATGCTCAAAATCATAATTGGAGTCAAGTGTATATGATAAGCAATAAGTTTACTTGTTCTGAATATTTTGAAAAATGCACAAAAATGCAAGTACTTTATTGAGCTTTTTGAAAGATATAAGTATTTTGAAAGATATTATGAATTTGAAAAACATAAGTACTTTTTAAAATATTAAAGAAAATTACTTGACTTATCTTTTCCAGTCTGACACAATCCCAGGAAACCTTGTTAACTACAAGGACATTTTCCTAAGTGTCCTGAAAATGTTTCAACCCAAGTAAATATTATAAGCCACAAGAATTTTGAAAAATAAAATAATAGTATTTTTTTAAAATTATTTAAGTTTTCAAACGGATTTTAAACTTACAGTGCATGAAAACATATAGTTTTGAAAATGTTCAATAATTCTTTTAATTTGATCTCCCCCTAAACTTGACCCAGTCCTAGGAAGCTTGTTGACTACAAGCGATCTTCCTCTGAGTTTTAGGGTTTGATTATAAGAATTATCTAATAACTTCAAACTTGTTAGAAATAATTTCTTTTGATTTAGACTCCCCCTAAATTTGACACATCCTCGGAGTCCTTGCAGATCATTAAGTAGACCTTCCTTTGTGTCTTTAGGGTTTACTAAAATCAAAAGAATAGTTTTGAATACTAGCATGGTAATATAATTTTAGAAAATTCAATTTGAAATGAAGATAATTTTAAAGCATAAACCCCGTTTTCGAAAAACATTTTGAAATGATAATGGTTTTTGTAAAGCACAATTTTTGAAAAATATAGTGATTATTTGAAAACATAATTTCATTCTCCCATTTAAAAAGTGAATATAGAGAACTGAGAAGGGGGGATGATTTCAAAAAATAAAAGTTTAAGTAAAAAATAAATAAATATCTAAGCCCGGACTGTAGACAAAAAGAAATATCCTAAGTAATCCCCAAGGTGACTTTTTGTCATACAAGAATAAACTAATTTCCAAAAAAATATTTGTATAATGGTAAAGGAAAGAAATAAATGTTATGAAATAAATTTCAGGTTAGTGAACAAAAGAGACTTGATTTTAATTACAATGATTTGAAACATTGATTCTTAGTTAAAAAGTTAAATTTGATTTTTGTGGAGGACCCCGAGATGTATGAGGAGGACCCCGAGATGTACAAGGAGGACCCCGAGATGTACGAGGAGGATCCCGAGATGTACGAGGAGGATCCCGAGATGTATGAGAAGGACCCTGAGATGCTCGAGATGTTTGAGGAAGACCCGATGAGCGAGGAAGATCTCGAGGTGCTTGAGGAAGATCCCGAGATGCTTGAAATGTTTGAGGAAGACCCCGGGATGTTTGAGGAAGACCCCGAAGTGGCTGAGGAGGTTCCCGAGATAGAGGAAGAGGATCCGATGGAGACGGTAGAAGATCCTGAGGCAGGCCAAGGGGAGATGAACGAGGGAGTGGTAGTTACTGCCATGATGTTCTTTATTATGGGCATGATGGCAGCCCATCTATTTCGTTGAGTTCGGTTAGTTTTTTTGTGAACCAATAAGGTCTAAGTTAGTCATAATATAATTTGTCATGAGTGTGATTCAACCTTATGTTCATGAACCTGATATTAACAATGAGTTACCAATCATATAACATAATGGTATTAAATTACATAAAACAAATGATAATAATATGAGAGTGCGTACTATAAATAAGACACACCTATTCTATAATGACCATACAACTGATATAATCCGTAACTCAGGTGGAGAACTAATATTTCGAAAACCTACTGTTGTTAGGTTTACCCATAATAAAAATAAATATATAATAGGTATGTAATTATGACATATGCAGATACTTATACCATGGAGTTATTGATGACACTAGTCAATCATAGGCTGAGAATGTAATCAGAGCTTTGACATATATAGCGTACTTATGCAGAATGGAAAGGTTATTGCCTACGCCTCTAGACAACTTAAGGAACATGAACAGAATTACCCCACTCATGATCTGGAACTGGCCACGGTGGTCTTCGCTCTTAAGATATGGAGGCATTATCTGTATGGGGTGCAGTGTAGGATTTACACAGACCACCAGAGTCTGCGATATTTCTTCACTCAGAAAGACCTCAATATGAGACAACGCCGATGGCTTGAGTTTGTGAAGGACTACGACTGTGAGATCTTCTACCATCCAGGGAAGGCAAACAAGGTGGCTGATGCACTCAGCCGGAAGACAAGTGCCACCTTGATGTCCCTATCTATATTACCCCGACCACTCGAAAGAGAAATTGTGAACTTTGGGGTCGAGGTCATCTCCGGACAGCTTTCTACCATGACAATATCACCGACGCTGTTCAATGATATATTGGAAAAACAAGATGGGGATCCGAGTCTTCAGAGAATCAGGCAGGAGATCCTAGAAGGAAAGGGCGATGGTTTTCGTATCGCCGACGGGGGAGTACTCTACCTCGGGGATCGCCTATGTATCCCTAATGATCCGAAGCTACGGAGAGAAATATTGGCAGAAGCTCATGGAACCCCTTATTCGATGCATCCAAGATCCACCAAAACGTATCAAGACCTGAAGGAGAAATTCTGGTGGTCCGGTATGAAGAGAGATGTGGCTCAGTATGTTAGTATTTGTCTGACTTGTCAACGAGTGAAAGTAGAACATCAGCGACCCGGAGGAGTTCTGCAGCCACTTCCAATTCCGGAGTGGAAATGGGAAGATATTTCTATGGATTTCATTTCAGGACTTCCCAAGACTACAAACGGATATGATGCAATATGGGTAATTGTGGACAGATTGACGAAGTCGGCTCACTTCCTAGCCATCAGGATAACATATTCTATTGAGCAACTGGCTCAATTATATGTTAAGGAGATAATCAGGCTTCATAGGGTTTCCAAGACCATCATCTCAGATAGGGATGGTCGCTTTACTTCACATTTTTGGGAGTGTGTTCAGAAGTCTCTCGGCACTAAACTACGATTCAGTACCGCCTTTTACCCTCAGACTGACGGGCAAACTGAACGAGTGAATCAAGTGTTGGAGGACATGTTACGAGCTTGTGCCTTGGATTTCAAAGGGAGCTGGTGCCGATACCTATGTTTAGTGGAATTCGCTTACAATAATAGCTACCAAGCTACTATCAAAATGGCACCTTATAAAGCTTTGTACGGGAGGAGATGTAGGTCTCCGATCTGTTGGTACGAAGGTGGGGAAAAGAAGGAGATGGGGCTCACAACGGAGGTCATCGATAGCACCACCCGAGCTATACAGAACATTCGACAACGGATAGAAGCTGTTCAGAGCCGGCAGAAGAGTTATGCAGATGTCCGGCGTAGACCACTGGAATTCAATGTCGGAGATTTGGTGCTCCTCAAAGTGGCTCCTATGAAAGGGGTGACAAGATTTGGGAAGAGAGGAAAACTGAGTCCGCGATATGTGGGACCCTATCTGATCCTGAAGCGAGTTGGCAAGGTAGCATATGAGCTAGAGCTACCTCAGGAGATGTCAGCTATTCATAACGTGTTCCATGTGTCAATGCTTAAGAAGTGTATTCCAGATATAGATCAAGTGATTGAACCGCAGACAGTACAAGTTCAAGAGGACCTAAGTTATGAAAGCAGACCGATCCAGATCTTGGATCGGGAAGTCAAGAAGTTGAGGAGTAAGGAAGTACCCTTAGTCAAGGTTTTATGGCAAAGTCAACGGTTCGAGGAAGCTACCTGGGAACGCGAGGATGAGATGAGGCGCAAGTACTCGGAGTTATTCTAAGTTCGAGGACGAACTTTCACGAGGTATGGGGGATTGTAACGACCCAGAAAATTTTCTTAATATTTTTTTTAAAATATTGATCATGTCTAGATAATTTTCCGAGGGACCTAGAGATATGAGTACGAACCTTAGCTTAGAAATCCATGATTTTCTCATTTAAATTGAGAAACTAAGTACTAATGGGTCTTATATGGGCTCCATAAATGGGTTTTAATTAGGTAGAATTTACTATAAATATGGAAGAATTGTAATTAGGAATTTTAGCATGATTATGGGTAAATTTTAGGGAATTTTCGAAAATAAGGAAAAATAAAATAAAAAGAAAATAAAAATAAAGTGCATGCACCAAGGATTGAACCTTGGACCTAGTCTACAACCATGCATGCACTAACCAATTCACCTAGCAAGGGAGTGCTAGTAGAGAATGAAGTGGATTTTGGTTAAGGCTTAAGGAAAATGAAGAGTCATCCACCATGACTCTTCACTTGCCTCCTTAAAGTGGTATAAAGAGAGGGCATGGGGGGTTACTTCTCTTCTTCCACCAAGTTCACCCTTCTCCCTCCTCCTCCTTCATCCTAGCCGAAACCCCAAGGGGGGATTTCTCTTGGGAAAAGTTTCCAAGAAGGCTTCTCCTTCAAGATCCAAGATTTGTTCAAGGTTACAAAGGTTAGAGGTGGTCAAAAGGCAACAAGGTCTTCTTCTTTCTCTCAAATCTAAGGTCTAAAACCAAGGTAAACCAAGGTAAGACCCCCTCACCTGTGGTGTAATGGTTTTTCTTGATATGGTTATGATCTAAGCATTTTGTTTGAGATCCAAGTTGAAAAATCCATGAAAGGGGACTTCTCCTTATGATGTAAGTGATGTTAGTGGTGATTCATGTGAATTTTTGCATGCTTAATGGCTCCTACAAGTTTCGGCCAAGACCCTAAACTAGGGATGGAACTTGATCTAACCCTTCAACATGTTTAATTTGTTTCCCCTATGACATGATGGATAGTGATTGGGTATTTATAATAATTTTTCTATGAATTTCATGGGACTTTGGGTTTCGGCCAAGGGCTAATCTAAAGCTAAGGGATTAGGGTTAGCTCTAGCTATGGGATCAAATGTTTTCTATAGCATTTTATGTTGTATGAGATGTTATTTGTGACCTATATGAATTTTTCCATGGACCTAGGGTTCCTTAGGGTTTCGGCCAAGGCCATAACCTGGGGTTTGGAGTGGGTTAAGACCATAAGAATGTATGTTTATAGGATACTATGATGTATGTATATGCTTAAGTATGTTGGAAGAATTTTATGCCTTGAAAACCCTAGCTTATGGGTCATGAATTGTATGTTAGGTCACTTGTTATGATGATTCATAAATGTTTAGACCATGTGCCATGAACCTAAGGAAATATATCATGTATGAAAGGATCTAGGCATGTTTTTTTATGTACCATGACCATGTATGTTTAATGAATTAAGATGCTAATTAGGTAGGTATGCCATGAGATAGGAATGATATGTATGTATGCCATGATCTATGAATGATATGTATGATTAATGAATGATATGTATGCATGTCATGTTATGGATGAAAATGATGAATGAAGTTAAAGTTCATGCCTTCGAGGCATCATGATGAAATGGAATGAAAATGATGAATGAAGATACGATTCATGCCTACAAGGCATAATGATGATGTTAAGCATTAAGAATGAATGGTTATGCTATGAATGTTTTATGAATGAAGAAGCATGTGAAAGTATTTTATTTTATGAATGGGCTTGTAAGGTCCACGGTTCTGGACTACCGATGAAGCTGTCCACGGTTCTGGACTACCGATGAAGTTGTCCACGGTTCTGGACTACCGATAAAGCTGTCCACGGTTCGGGGACTACCGATGAAGCTATCCTTACCCTAGTAGGTCGAGATTAGCTACCTCGTATTTACTTAGGGATGCGCGCATATGATGTATGAATGTGGTACAAGCCAGGGCCCTATGATGTTATGATTATGTTTAAGTATTTAAAAGTATGATTTTTAACTAAGTATCCTTATGATATATGCATTTGCCGCATGCATCTATCCATGTTATGCATTATGTTTATGATAAGTATGTTTATGCAAAGTAAGTATTATGCGAGGTATGTTTATGCAAAGTATGATAATGCAAAGTATGTCCATGCTAAAATATGATGTCATGATTTTATTTATGTCCATGCTTATGTTCATGCTAAAATATAATGTCATTTATGTTCATGCTAAGATATAATGCCATGATAATATTTATGTTCATGCTAATTATGATGCCATGATTTTATTTATGTCCATGCTTATGCTCATGCTAAAATATGATGCCATGATTTTATTTATGTTCATGCTAAGATATAATGTCATGATTATATTTATGTTCATGTTAATTATGATGTCATGATTATGTTTATGTTCATGTTAATTATGATGCTATGATTGTGTTTATGTTCATGCTAAATTATGATGCCATGATTCCGTTTATGTTCATGCTAAAGTATGATGCCATGATTTTATTTATGTTCATGCTAAATCATGATGCCATGATTCTACTTATGTTCCTGTTAAAAATGATGCCATGATTTGTGCTTATGTTTATGATACGAGGTATGCTATGATATGTAGGATTGAAACATTATGTTCATGTTTATACGACGTATGGATTTTGTGAGTAGGAAAAGGGTCTTACTAAGCCTCCGTGCTTATAGTATTATTTTCTTATACCGCAGATCAAGCAAGAGATTTCTAAAGGAAGCAGCAGGAGAGGCAAGAACGTGGGTGTGTAGTAGTGACATGGCCAAGAAACCCTCTCATTTCACTTATTGCATGTTTTGTGATCTGACAATGCTTACTTTGGTTTATGCTTGACTTATGATAGTTATGCCTAAGAAACAACCTACTATTCGTGAAGTTATGGATAAAATACTTGCTACCTGAAATGCTTATAAATAAGTCATGGAAAGTTGATATCATGATGCTATGCATGCTGATAATATGTTACCTGAAATGCTTATGAATAAGTTATAGAAAGTTGATATCATGATGCTAGGTATGCTAGTAATATGTTGAGCATAATGTTACCATGTCCATGAATGATAACCCAGACATGTGTATATGATTTAAGTACTAGTTATTCCGCTGCATTAAGATGTTTTATATGCACATGTATGTTTAGCGTAACGCCGCTTAAAAAAAACGGGCGTTATAGGGTATCAGAGCGGGAAGCTCAAATTTGGGACGGTTCTCTCGATCCAACAGGCTCCTGCGAAGGGGACCTCGAGGTCAAAAGCCCCCTCATCCTCTTCCAGACCTCAACCATCCTCAAGCTCTCGATTCCTTAACGCCGCATTTGAACAAGCCTTTCAAACTAGAACTTTTAAACTCCTCCCTTGTAGATCAATTGATAGGCCTTTCTTATATGAGCATTGCCCCTCTGTTAAAGAGGTTATTGACTTCTACAATCTTAAAATTTTCCTTTCTCTCGAGTGGGCCATCAATGTTGATCTAGTGTCCGAATTCTACAACAATTTGCAACTGGGACCACAAGGGGGTTTGAAGTATATAACTCGGGTAGCCAAAACCAACCTTGGCTTTACCTACGAAAATTTTTCAGAATATCTTGGCTATCGCCGATCGCCAAATAGATCTCCAATTTTCCCTGAGCTTCCGGATCCTTTACTGCCTCCATTTGAGGGAGTCACCCCTGACTCCATTTACGAGTATTTCTTTGGACACCCTAGGCCAGATGACCTTGATGAGCTGGCTTTTGATTTCCCTACTTTTGCTGTCCTTCGCCTTTCTCCTATTAATTATATCCTTTTCAAGATTATCATAAACTGCCTTCTGCCAATCACTTCGAAACCTCTCAGTGAAATCCGCCCATACCATTGTCTGATGCTTTACGGGATGCATCGCCACCTCGATTTTGATATCACGTCATACATCCTCTTTTCCATCATGACCTACAGAGAGCCCAGCCGGCGCACCGTTTCCATGCCTTTTGGTCACGTTATTACTGATTGGCTTCAGTCAGTCGATATCGACGTGTCCAAGGGCAGGACTGTGACGATGGTTCGACAAGACTGCCGACTTGGTAAACGTGCATTTGCCAAGTCTGACATTATTGTCAGACCCCAGGGCCTTATATGGAAGGATGGGAGGGGTTTAGGAGAGCTACCATGGGCAGCCCACATACAGGTACCAGCATCTCCGGTTGTACATCATGAGGCACCCGCTGCAGCCGAATACGAGTACGAGCCAGCTCCTGATCTCCGCTGGCAGGTCGCGGAGCTGGAGCAGGCTATGCAGCATGAGTTTCATGTGTCCGAGCTCTGGCGACAGGAGTTCCGCTCTGAGGTTCAGGCTATCGACCGCAGATTACACTCGATAGAGTCCGACGTCTCTAGGATCCGTGCTGATCAGCAGGCGTGGTTTGCTGAGTGGCGCGCTTGGGCGGCTGGTCATCCGTACCAGCCTACATTTCATAGATCTGCGCCCTCCAGCAGCACTGCTCCGGGGAGCATCCTACCGGTCGAGGACACATCATATGATCTCATGCAGTCTAACGACCCTCCTGTTCAGGATTGATTGTGTTTGCTGTATTCTGATTCTGACTGTGACTCCATGACTTGTTATGTATGACTGTCTGATGGTTTTTATGTATGACTGCTATTTTATCCTGCAGTACCTTTTCATGACTTGTTTCATATGAAGCGTATGACTGTTTTATCCTGCAATACCTTTTCATGACTTGTTTCATATGATGCGTATGACGGTTTTATCCTGTAGTACCTTTTCATATGCTTATCATATGTCTTCCAACTATCATCCTTTGTTTGTTTTGGGAGAGAACCCTGGGTTGAGGGGGAGGTATTTCAAACTTAAATAACTTGTCTACACCCTTTTTGGTGTTTGACAAAGGGGGAGAGTGTGGTTAGTTAAGTTTAGAATGATTACGAGTATAACTATTATAGGGGGAGGACTCTGATTCTCCTATGATAGTGAAATTTGATTACAATTAATTTCAATTACCTAAACTTAAAATCAGGTTGTCAAACAATAAAAAGGGGGAGATTGTTGATGCAGTCTAACCCTGATTATTGTTTTGGTGTTGACACCGATTTGAGTTTAGGTTAATAAGATGAGTCTGGTTTAAGTCCTGGTCGGAGACTGGGCACGACTCCCGGTGAGTGAAGCCGGGTTACGGAAACCCTGGTGAGTGAAGACGGGTCCTGGTGAGTGAAGCCAGGTGATTGAAATCCCGGTTAGTGAAGCCGGGTCCTGGTGAGCAAAGCCAGGTGATGGTAACCCTGTCAGTGAAGCCAGGTGAAGGAACCCCCGGTGAGTGAAGCCGGGTCCTGGTGAGTGAAGCTAGGTGACTGAAATCCCGGTGAGTGAAGTCGGGTCCTAGCGAGTGAAGCTAGGTGACCGAAACCCTGGTGATTGAAGCCAAGTCCTAGCAAGTGAAGCTAGGTTGAATGAAATCCCGGTGAGTGAAGCTGGGCACGGAGTCTTGGTCCGGGGGACCAGGATGAGTCAGAGAAGGCTAGGGAGTCTGTTCTCTAGACTTAAGGGTGATTGGGTCGAAGCTGGATCAGTCTGGAGACCGATCAAGGAGTTGGCACGAACTCCTTGTTGTGGATCGGTCAGGTGACCGATCCAGCAATGTCTGATCGTTTTGGTGAACGATCAGGAAAGAAAGCTAGAGGAACGATCCAAGTAAATCGGTATTGTTAGCATTGCTTTCTTGTTGTTAGTTTTATTCTTTTGTATTTCCGCTTGCGCATCTAACAACGTTGGTAGAAGAATCGAAGATTTGCTATTCACCCCCCTCTAGCAACCGTACAAGATCCAACAAGTGGTATCAAAGCAAGGACCACTCTTGATTGGAATAACCGCCAAGGGAGCAAAGAAAGTTAGAGGAAGAACAATGGAAGACAAATTTGGGGATGACATATACACTCCACCACCCTACGACCATGAAGATTTCGGATATTGGAGGGCAAGGATAGAAACATTGTTCGAAATGGAGTGGGACTTTAGAATTGCGCTTGAAGAGCCCTTAAAGATTCCAAAGGATAAGCACGGGAAGAAGCTTAGGCCTAGATATTAGAATCAAAAGCAACAAGATCAATCAAAGGCGAACGAGAAGGTAATTAGTGTATTAACTAATATTTTTCCTAACAACATTTTGAGTGGTGTAGGGGCATACCAAAATGCATATGAATTGTGGAATAAATTGAAAGAAATTCATGAGAGCCCTATACAAGCTCAAGTAGTAGAAGAGCCCGAAGAAGTAAGGTCAATATCCAAGAAGACCAAGAGGAGGAAGAAGTGTCAACTTCATCAAGTGAAGTAGCACTAAAAAGTGAAAAATCATCAACTTCCTCAAGAGAAGAAGAAGAAATATCAATTTCAATGATTGAGGGGGAGGAGAGACCCTCAACCATACAAGAGCAAGAAAAAGCTTCAACCTCCACCAAAGCAAAGGAAAAGGACCATATCATTTGCTTTGGGTGCAATAAAAAGGGACACTACAAGGACAAGTGTCCAAATGGTATGAAAAAGGAGGTAAACTCTAAACCTGGTTCAAGTTCGTTTAAATCTAATATGGGTTGTAGGAATGGAGAAGCCTAAGACAAAAGAAAGAAGATTAGATGCTTCACGTGTGGAGAGCTAGGGCACTACCACACGAAATGCCCAAGGAGTGGAGAGCTAAGGAAAATGGAGCATCTAAGAAGATGGGAGAAGGAGGTAAAGAAGAAAAGAAGATCACATCAAGGAGGAGCTCCAAAGGTAAGGGAGGTAATTCCTAACCTTAAGTTAAAAAGTAATTCAAATTTGAGTTCCTCCATGCATATTAAAAATAGTGTTAATTATTCCTCCATGCATGCTAGAATCAATGAAAGATGCTTACTTGTTCCAAATTTTGGATTTAAATATACTGATAGAAATAGGGTTAACAAGGTAGATCAAAACCCTAGGAAAAGCATGCATCATGATAGACCTAAGACCTTTGTACCTAAGGATCAAGGCATTAACCCCAAGAAGGGGAGGCATAGGCCTAGAAAAGTGGATTGGTCTAGGAATGTCCAAAGTGGACATATGCCTAGAAAAGTAGATAGGTCTAGGAATGACTGAGAAGGAGTTATAGCCACTACTTTTCCTTTCCTCCCTTTGTATTTTGTAATTCTTCTTTGTTTATAAATGTGAGTTGAGTGTAAGAAGTAATCAAGGCCTTTGAATGGAATTGTTTCGTCCCTTTACCTTGTGTACCCCAAGTCGCTCCTGTTTCCGTCGGTGGTGGTTATAAGAATGGAGGACCAAGAAGTCCCAGCTGCGGCCGAAGCTTCAAGGGCCAAGACCATAATAAAGATGGCTCCCAGCTGACCCGCCACTGGAAGACGGTTCTGAGCTAAACGACTAGGCGGGGATGATGAGGCAATAGAGGAGAGCCCGGGCAAAGGAGTGATCTCCTCTACCGGGTCTACTGATTGTATCCCCTATGTTTTTGTATTTTCTTGAGATGTCATTGTCAATGTATTCCCCATAGAAATGAAGGGAGACACTTGTTACCTTTGACATGTAAGCGCTGTGAGCAATAATTAGATATCATGTTGTATCCCTTGTCTGAGGGCGTTATTTCATATCTGGTCGGCTATGTATTAACTTTCTTCTCCTACATTCCCCCTAGCCTACCACAGTTCATGGTCAAAGGTTGTAGGGTTTGCTTGGCTGTGGGTCAGGCATCTATAGTACCCGGACCCAGCCTTCTTACCTCGAGCATCCGTAGCACCGCGAGATAGTAGGATTTGAGATCTTGGTTGGGCATCTGCAACACCCAGACCAAGCCTATTACCTCGGGCATCTGCAGCACCGCAAGGTAGTAGCGTTTGAGATCTTGGTCGGGCATCTGCAGCACCCAGACCAAGCCTACTTACCTCGGGCATTCACAGCACCATGAGGTAGTAGGGTTTGAGATCTTAGTCGGGCATCCGCAGCACCCAGACCAAGCCTACTTACCTTGGGCATCCGAAGCACCGCGAGGTAATAGGGTTTTATTTTTTGGTCAGGCATCCGCAACACCCAGACCAAGCCTACTTAACCCGGGCATCTGCAGCACCTCGAGGTAGTAGGATTTTTGTTTCTTGGTTAGGCATCCGTAGCACCCAGACCAAGACTATATACCTCGAGCATCCGAACCACCGTGAGGTAGTAGGGTTTGAGATGTTGGTCGGGCATCCGCAGCACCTAGACCAAGCCTACTTACCTCGGGCATCTGCAGCACTGTGAGGTAGTGGGGTTTGAGATCTTGGTCGGCCATCCACAGCACCCAAACCAAGCCTACTTACCTCGGGCATCCACAGCACAGTGAGGTAGTTGGGTTTGAGATCTCGGTCGGGCATCCGCAGCACCCAGACCAAGCCTACTTACCTTGGGCATTCATAGCACCACGAGGTAGTAGGGTTTGAGATCTTGGTCGGGCATCCGCAGCACCCATACCAAGCTTACTTACCTCGGGCATCTACAACACCGTGAGGTAGTAGATCTTGGTCGGGCATCAACATCACCCAATCCAAGACTACTTACCTCGGGCATCCGTAGAACCGCAAGGTAGTAGGGTTTAAGATCTTGGTCGAGCATCCGCTGCACCCAGACCAAACCTACTTACCTCAGGCATCTGCAGCACCGTGAGGTAGTAGGGTTTGAGATCATGGTTGGGCATCCACAGCACCCACACCAAGCCTACTTACCTCGGGCATCCGCAACGCTGCGAGGTAGTAGGGTTTGAGATCTTGGTCGGGCATCCGTAGCACCCAGACCAAGCCTACTTACCTAGGGCATCCGCAACACCGTGAGGTAGTAGGGTTTGAAACCATGGTCGAGCATCTGCAACACCCAGACCAAACCTTCTTACCTCGGGCATCCACAGGACCGCGAGGTAGTAGGGTTTGAGATCTTGGTCGGGCATCCGCAGCACCCAGACCAAGCCTACATACCTCGGGCATCCGCAGCACCGCAAGGTAGTAGGGTTTTTGTTTCTTGGTTGGGCATCCGCAGCACCCAGACCAAGCCTACATATCTCGGGCATCCGCAGCACCAGGAGGTAGTAGGGTTTTAGATAGAGGTACTGACACTTTTGTGATGACACGTCTCATTTATTTCATGAATTCACTTCAAGGCAGCAAGAATACATAGGCAAGTATATTGCATGTCTCACAAATCTTAATGGGGGTGACAGGGTGAAGGTAGTTGGCCTGCCCTGGCCTCTTCAGCTTTCTATCCCTGTCCTCCTGTGGATGGTAGCCTCCTCTGGTTAGCCTTCTTGTGCCCTTGGGTTTTTCCAGGACTCCGATCTGACCTCCCCACTGTAGCACCACCAAGACACCAACTGGTCCCCTTTAACTTCCGCCACTTGGTCGCCTACCGGGAATTTTACCTTCTGGTGGTAGACAGAGACCATCGCTTGGAAGGCACTGAGTGGCATGTGGCCCAAGATGGCATTATAGGATGAGGGAGCCTCCACGACTAAGAAGGGGGTCCTCCTGGTCCTCTCTAGCACATCGCTGCCCAACGACAGCGATAGGGTAATTTGCCCTATCGGCTGTACTCGGTACCCAGTGAAGCCAAATAGCGGGGTCGAAATCGGAAACAGTTCATTCTCATCGATCTATATTTGGTCCAGAGTAGCCTTGTTCAGGATGTTCACGGAACTTCCTGTATCCACGAAGATACACTTGACCTCATAATTTGCGATGCGGGCAAGAATCACCAGGGCGTCTTCATGGGGAGCTTCTACATCTTCCAAATAATCCGGGTCGAAAGAGATCATAGGGCCACGATCCTAGCTCCAACTCATCCCAATTGCGTAGTTCTCCAGCCGCCGGGTGTGAGCCTTCCTTGCTCGATGGGAATCTCCCCCGGTTGGTCCTCCGGAGATCACCCCCACGTGTCCCGAGGGTGAGCCACGTGCAAGGGTCTTGCCCTTCCTGGGGGTCTCTTTCCAATGAAGGAGACCTACGAGGTGCAACTCTCCGACTCCTTCCCCTTGAACATGACCAAGACCTATGTCTGGTCTCATTCTCTACCGACTGTCGTTGTCGAGGTGAAAGGCTTCGCCGATGAGACCTCCGGTGATACCCCGTCTTCTTCCACTTCCTCACTTAATTTTTTCTTCAAGGCATGACACTCTTCGATGGAGTGTGTCGTACTGCCGTGGAAGTCGCAGTACTTCATCAGTGGCTCTGGCTGCTCGGTGTCTACTATCTCAACCAGCTTCCGCGTACCAACCCATTGATCCTTCCCCAAGCGGAGATCCTTTCCTTGGGCTGGAGCCGGAGGTACCCTCCTTTCTGACCATACAACGGCTTGAGGAGGGACCCCGGCTGGTTCCTTGCGGCGGGCATGTTGTACTTCTTCCACGTTGACGTGCTTGACAGAACGCCCTAGCAAGTCATCAAAACTGGTTCGCCAGATATCGGAAGAAATCCCCTTCCAAGAGCCTCTAGGTGCAGGCACTGACAAGGATTTCCAATATCACAGTTGGCACATCCTGTGTCACTCGATTGAACCGCTGGATGTATATAAATTGTATACATGGTAATCCCAAATACAAATGTAACCATGCAATTTTTTTTTTTCAATTACCGACGGAAATAAATTTTTGTCGGAAGATATCGAAACCCTATTTCCGACGGAAATACAATTTTCGTCAAGAATTACCGACGAAAATTGTGATTCCGTCGACCCTTTTTTCCGACAGAATTTTATTTCCGTCGAAATATTATTCCGACGGACCTTTCTTCCGTCAGGAAAAGTATCGACGATACAAAATTTTCGTCGGTATTTTATTACTGACGGATTTTATACCGACGGAGAAAATTTCGTATGAATTCCGTAGATAACTGCATTTACGTAACTGTATTTATTTTTGTAGTGTTTGCTGAAATCCAAATGTAATCTGTAGCATTACTATAAGCTACATATAATTCATCTATATTATACAATATGAAGGAAAATAACATTCGGGAAGAGCTAGGGAATTTTCAACTATTGCTTGAGTCCGAACCAGCAATGGGATTAATAAAAATGATCCAAATTAATTTATCTATTAATCATGCACAAAATGAATCAAGTAAGCAAAGTTCATCAAAATCGAAGATCTAATGGTGCTTGCTATTGTCAACTGTTGGTAGCACGACAACAACGTACGGCGATTGCGATGGCGGGCGGCAATAACGATGATGTGCGACAACAGCAATGGGACAACGACAGGGAGCAAGGGCAGTAGTCACTATGGCGTGAGAAGTTTGAGGGTGAGGAAGCGTGGGTTCAGAAAGATTAGGGTGTTAAGGGATTTTTAAATTGAAAAGGGAAAGAAAAGATCACGCGGGAGAGAAATATTTGGCCTCTTACCTTTTTAATAAAGCTTACATAAAAGTCTAATAAATTTTAGAATTTATAATTAGGCCCTTTTGATTTGTCTTTTCTTTTCCGATGCTATAACAAACAGGGTATCATTTGTGCATGTACATATTTTTTGTATAGTCTATCACAAATACAATTACAATCTGAGAAGAACAATTAAGATTACATTTTCATAGCTTGTAATAGAGCTCACTCTCCCTCCACCTCCAACACAAGATTAACCAATCTATGCGATACATTATCGACAGGACTTGAAACAAGATGGCTACTTGGCCAAGAGCTAACCCAGGCCAACAACCATCGTTATGTAGATTTTCAACACAAAACAGTAACAAATGCGGTCCGGAGCTAGTATCCTAGCCAAGTGGAGGGGATCGGCTGGAAACTGGCCTTGGCGCATGCTAGAACATCATAGTAATCTGTGGGGTTTAAGCAGTCGCGGAAGTCGGTGAAAAGCTTCTCAAATACCATCCATAACACCTTGTAAGATCTTGAGTAGGGAAATGGAAGAAAGAACTGCACGAAAGGAAGAACAAGTTTTGTACTTAGTTGCCTACTTAATGAATGAAGTAAAAGCATTGACTATAGCTCATATTTATGGGCCAAGTTGCCCAGACTTCAGCAAGTTAACTTTATCATCTGATGAAGTATTTATCGTTTAATGTGGTTGTAGATTAAGCATTCATTATAAAGGTTTGATGACCACAAGATATTGCTAGAGTGTGTACATGTTAATCTTCTTTTCCTAGCATCCAGTACACTAAAACACAACCCTACTGTACCGTTAATGAAATGAAAGAACAATAACCATCAAGACACTATTAGTGCTTCCTAAAACATACTACAATTATTCCATCTACAGAGATAAAGTACCTCCAAACTCTATTGTTGGAGTCTCAACTTGAACATTCTTTAAGAAGTACAATAGTTATTTTATACCTGTAATCCACCAATAAACTAACATCTACCTATCTACTATCAGTATGACTATGAACCACGAATAGACCAAAATCCAATAGAACACAAAATAACTGTGATAAGAAAATTTACGTCGCCTTCTTGCGCAAGACGTTTTAGCAGCAAAAATGTTCGCTTGTTCTCTTCAAGATTATTGATGACTGCGAGCCAAACCTCTGAAGAAAGCTCATGGGCCTTGTCTATTGACTTCCCACAGGCAATAAATTGATCTGACAGGAGAAGAGGAACTTTGTGATTAGTCACATCACCTAAAAATAGATGATACAGATTAGGCACTAAGCAGTGCCATTATTTGATGAGGAAGGAGATAAAGTTTGGCAAGAGAAAAGAGGTTCAACATTATAAGCTCTAGGGGTTCAACAATATGTGGATTTGTTCACTGGTAATGTGTAGTAAAAAGTAGAAAGTAGAAACTACAAATGAAGTTATATTGTAAATTTCATGAAATTAAGTATTGAATGGATCAAATACACTTCTGACTTCAATTAACTTAGTTCAGTACTCGAAATGCTTACATATGACAAGAAGAATTTTTTGCCCTCTTTTGAACACTTTGGATTTTCAGCTACAAAGCATAATCCTATATAGTAATGACCAAACTGTGAAGATAGAAGATTAAGACACGAAATCTTGTACACATGAGCAATCTGTAGAGTCTTAAAGCCTTGGCCATCAAATAACACTCAACAAATATCAATCATCAAATAATCACTTAAGACATAAGACATTGCAGTTGCTAATTTTGCATGAAGAAGAAGTTTATATCCTTCCCCCTTAGTTTAGGAACATGGACTTGAAAATTCATATATTATTGGTTGATATTGGATACGATGAACTCTACTTGCCTCTTCTGATATAGTAATATTATATGGTGGTTTATGTGATTAGTATATCAACAAGCCACAAATTATATCTGACGCTTTCATTCTACTGAATTTACTGATAATATGTGCTGGTTCAATTAAGATCCATCAAGTATTTCTTAGCATGCCCATTAACTAGTTCCAAGTCCATTAATTTTGCATTAATAGCAAAGATGGAAACTAAAGACAAGTATCTTACATTATCAGAGTCACAATGGATAAGAAGCAAGGATCCATGACTAAGAACAACCTCAGCAACTTAAGATCTTCTTATCATATCTAGGCAAAAGAATATCTTATTGTCAAACTATCATGAGAGAACAAAGCAGATGAAAAGACAATATTCAATCAACTAAAGGCATCTTATCTCTTGATGAAGGGCAAAAACTTTTATGCCCCTTTTAACTCTTTTGAAGCCATTATCCCAATTCACAAATCATTTTTTGGTTGCTCAGTTAGTTAACAAGTATTATGTAGAGTATTAAACAGACACTAGATCAAGAACCCACCAATCATGGTTCCATGAAGTATGCTAGAAGGAGGTGGCATCGTTGATAGCTCAAGCTGCTCCTTCAAATACAAATAAGTGTGACCTAATAGTTCATCTACTTCACCATTAGAGGAAATGAAGTGTTTGCTTGCATACAGTGCTTCGTATCTCCTGTTTAATCAAGAAGATAGGACAAATAGTAAATTTTGTTACAATAAATGCAGATAATTTTTTATTCTCATAGTATAAAAAAGATGGACAATAGAATTACATCTACAAGCACAAATACGTCTTTAAGAAGATAGAAAAAAAAAATTACATTATCGATGCACCTAAATTGCTTGTAAAGATTTCAATAGTAAACGAAATATTTCTGCCCTTTTTAAAACTTTCAGCAAATTATCTAAGCCAAATGTAACTTTCTGTTCCTGATTTAAATTTTAGTTTTCTACTATATATATAAATTGGCTACTGGAATTGCTTCAAATGACCAAAATTCTGTACCATCCATTCTTTATGTTATACCAAGATGATTTATGCAGCTATCACTGCCTTCACAGATGATGTAATTAACAAGAAGCAGAGTCATGGAAAATGCTGAGCTGATATCACGAGTCATGTCTGATTGCCTTAAATTTTGAGAGTTGATATTGTGGCTATGAAGCATAATGGACCATGGCATTTTTGGCTGGAAATTCATTCTGAGATGTTTGTTTGAAAGTGGGATCTGAGAAGGCCGCCCAATGAAGATGATGGGCGGTGCTAATACATGACTCGTGATGCTAAAGAGCTGACTGGCATTTGTAAAGATTTATATAGAATTACAGTTGGTTTTTGATTTTCATTACTTGCAATACATGTAAATCCTTTAGAGTCCTTGTAATTCTGTATTAGAAGGTTAGGTCTGGTCCCCCTTCAAATATGGATTTTCTTTCAGGAATAAGAGTTTCTTTTTTTTAAAAAAAAAAACAAGAAGCAGAGTCAATCTTCCTGTAAATAGGACTTGGCAATGATGCCTAAAAATCTAACTCACTCAAGATAAAAAATAATTTTTTGGTAGGAGAAAAATATCATTTAAGAAAATTATCAATCCATATGAATACAACTAAGGAAAGATTTTATATATAACTGTTGTGAGTTGCAAGGGTAGATAGGTCTTTTCCTTATTTTGTATCCTTAGGGTTATGAAAGTTATATAAGCCTTGTAGATGTTCTTGTTTTTATTGAATGAGAAGATTCAATATGGTATCAGAGCAAAGTTTTCGAAAACCCTAATTTTTTTTTCCTTCTTCTTCTTACGTCGTTTTTTTTCTTCTTTTTGCGCTTTGGTTTTTTTTTCTTCTTCTTGCGCCAAAACTCTTTCGCGTGTCCTCCTCTTCATGCGAGCAAGCACCATCGCGATTTCTCTTTTCCTTCTCCTTGCGCCGCAGTTTTTTTTCTTTCCTTCTTCTTCTTGCGCTGAAGCTCTTCGCACGAGGTCCTCCTCTTCGCGCGAGCAAGCACCGCGGCGATATCTCTTTTGAGAGCAGTTTTTTCGGATCTTGGTGCGCTGCCGGTTCTTGCGCAAGCAGCAAGTTCTGCCTCTCGTTGCAAGCAGCAGCTATCTCGTTGCAAGCAGCGGCTATCTCTTTTGAGATCAGTTTTTGCGGATCTTGGTGCGCATGTAGCAAGTTCTGCCTCTCGTTGCAAGTTACCAAGCCCCATCGCCATCTAGTTATCGGCAGCTCGATCTTCAGGCTTGTACCTCAAAAGTTAGGTTCAGAGCCAGAGGGACCTTCAGTCGCTACTTCAGTATCCTTTTCTGCCTCTGGATCCTAACAACCTTCGGCCATTTCATGAACTTACGCACGTCCCTTTTCTTCCTCTTCTTCCTTGCGCAATTTTTGCTGACAGCTACGATCCATCTCTTCTTGTGGGTTGTTATGGCGGACACCTCTGGAAAAACTTTTGGGATTTCTATAGATCTTTTGACTTCTTCTGGACAGATACAACCATTTTTCACAATGACAGGGGATGGAGGATCTGGTCTTCAGATAACCTCGGAGAAATTGACCGAGACAAATTATTCGGGAGAGGCTTGATTCCGGAGAACTATATTTGCCTTATGTCAAATCTGAGAATCAACTTGCTGATATGTTTACAAAAGCTGTACCCCAAGCTGTGTTTAATTCTGCTCTTAGCAAGTTAAACATGTTTGATATATATATTCAACTTGAGGGGGAGCGTTGTGAGTTGCAAGAGTAGATAGGTCTTTTTCTTATTTATTATCCTTAGAGTTATGAAAGTTATATAAGCCCTATAGATGTTCTTGTTTTTATTAATGAGAAGATTCAACAATAACATCTTCAATGAATGGATATATTACCTACTTCATTTATGTTCCATGTGCAAAATGGATACACAATTTTTTTGTTGGTAAGAAACTTAAAAACGTTTAAAAATATTGTCCCATTGACCAGTCAATTTTCCAATAGGTACAATGAGTTAATCTTACAGAAGGAATCAATTGTAACAGTTACATAAGTTCATGTTAATGATTGCAATAAAAAATGTTAGTGCCTCCAGTTGCACAATAAAGCACAGTGAGTTATTTATGGGATAGGTAAGTTAAATCATATCTATTTATCCAATTTGTAAATTTATAGAGGGCCAAAATAATCATGATTTATGTTCAGAAATTAGTTATGATCAAGTAAAATGGAACTAGAAAGCATATGTTTCAGAAGATGAAAAAACATCTTAATATTCAAACTTGATAATAATAGAGAACACAAGCGTAATCATGTAAAGAACCTTTTTTATATGTGTTCTACTGAACGTCCAATATATAGATTTTGAGGTCTTGTCAAGTGTAAATGCCCTTGAACATTTTGTCACATGTACAGAAATCTAAATGGTATCAATAGCTTGGCCTCTAGTGATGCAGCTCGACTATGGTGGCCTAGCACATAGATGTGTCTAGGTTCTCAGATCCTTCTTGAGGTGAATCTGTGTATTACTATGTGGCATGCCAAGGGAGACATCCAAGTTTTTTGCAAAATGTGTTGCCAAAGGTAAACAAGGCTCCATTATCGAAATTTCTGTCTTGAAGTCCTTTTTCTTATACGTGGGAGTGAGTTTCAATGAACCATCAGCATGACTATATATGATAGTGGTTCAAAACTTAGGTCGATCTATAATGATGAAACAAGAACCAACTGTACAAGCACAGTGCTTGCCAGATGTGTACCAAAGGATGAAATGAAGGCTTCCCTAATCTCTTATTACTAAGTCACATATTCATGATGATCCATATATGCAGAAGTGAGCCCTAAATGAGATAATTTATTGTGATATGACCCAGAATTTGTAATGTAGAACCACCAAGATCCTTATCAATTAATCTAATAATTAGAATTAACATGTTTGAACAAAGCTAAAATATGTGCTACAATAATGAAATAAAAAAAAATCAGTCTGGAATGAATTTATTATTTTGTTTTTAAGAATTAACGGTATCATGAACATTAAGAGCTAATAGGGAAGAAATTGGATCGATAATTCTCCTATGACAGAAACAAAGCATAAGTACAAACAAATAGGAGCCATTAGTTTCTTCAAAGAACTGACCTTCTACTGGATCCACGAGGAATAGGTCCAGGCCATCGTTTTCTATGGCAAGCAAAAGGCCAGGTCTTGATGATCGCGGTTTGCCACAAGCTCTCCCCCCTAAAAATTGCAGCCCAGTGCTTGTTGACGCATGAAATCCGAGACCACTCAAAGAGAGGTATGCGCACAAAAATTTCTATGAGGAGATGATCAGGAAGCTTTCCAAACTCATGAGCGTAGTCCGTCATAAGAGTCACGCTCGCTCGCTCGCTCTCTCTCTCTCTCTCTCTGCGAATTCCTTCCAACGAACCTTTTGCTCTATAAACGTATGACACAGAATCTATTCTTTTCCAAAGAACTAGATGAAAATATTAAGGCAGTAGATCTCCAGCACAAACCAAACCCTTCACCTACCCTACCAAATAAAGAAAAACTCAATATTGCACTCATCAAAGGCCAAAATTTTTGCATGCTTCAGCGAAAACTTCTCGGAGAAACAAAATAATTATAAAAAAAACTCCATTTTTTCATGAATATAAGTGAAATCCAACGAGCGTTTCAAGTTCTATGCAACTTGTATAAACCTATTCTTATCCAGACTCAAAAACGCCCAATTAGCCACCGAAAACAAATCTCTATATGCCCCAAAAAAAACTAATAGCATATCAAAAGATTCTCTGCGGTATTGCACTTCCCGATATCAAATGGAAATTTTACAACAAATCGAGGAATCGACCATCTAGAGCATGACAAAGATTAAAATCATGTCGGACGAATGAGAATCTCGCATACTACTATATCATTGAAACATTAAAAAAATAAAAAGGAAAGAGAAACCGATACCCGTGAGCTCCTAGGCGGTGGTGGCACGAAGGGGAAGGTTGTGCCGCGGGAGATGAAACCGAGGAAGCTCAGATTACGATGGTAAGCGGAAAGAAGAAGGCGGGTTTGAAGATAGAGCAAAGGCGAGGACTGCCTTGGATGGGATAAATAGTTGGCAAATGCTCGACTTTTTAACTTTTATTGGAAATAAAGATGGAGCCGTTACGCCGTCATCCGTTTACATCATCAGTCTGTTGACGTGCCGTTTGCCAAACTCAGCCCCCGTTAGATTAGTTGATTCTTAAATAATAAAAATAAAGCAAGAATAAAAATTAAAAGATTACCTATTTTAATGGAGCTGTCAAAGTTATCTTTCTTATTATCATAGAATTTTTTTTTCAAGCCATCTCATGAATGGTAAATATATATCTTAAATTCACATATAAACATTTTTTTAATGAAAGATAAATATATATTATTGACATATAAAAATTAAAGGTTATATCTGATGAAACGTTGGATCTATAAAGATATCTAAGTATAATGTACAAGTACTCTCTTATTTATCATCCCTTTCGTGCTTACCAATAACTCTCTCTTCGAGTGTACTCCGATCGATAACTCGTCTTCCGCACCAACCACGAGAGATTAAGAATTGATCGATCTCTATCATTAATGCGGTAATCTCACTTTCTCTATAAGTCATTCGTGGGTGGCATCATGTTGCATGTCACCTAAGGCCCATGCCATGGGCAGAGCCACCCTTGGGTTGCGATCTAACCTCATTTATTTTTTAGATATCTTTTGATTAATTTTTTTTCTAGCCCCCACAATTCCTCCCATTAGCTCCCACCCCTTCTAATTTCCAACCCATTACCAAAAGAAAAAAAAAACTAGAAAAGACTTGAATTATAATATTTAACGAGAAATGGAGAAAAATAAATCTTAATTCATACAGTTTAGGCGTGTATCATTCTCCTTCGATTTCTATCATTTCGTCGGTCATTTTCTAGAGTTTGGAAGTGTATATTTGAACTCTAAGAAAGTATCTGACTAAAAAAATATCTGACCAAACCTGATCATAATCATCGTCTCCCTTTAAGTTTTCGGCATCAATTTTAGTAAAATCACTGTGTGATCATCTTACTTCAACCCAAATCAATTTTGCTTGATTTTTTGAGGAGTTTTTAACTCGATTTCATATTGATGCTACCCAAGCTCTTCAACGGACAACTCACCGGTAAATCAACAAGGAAGAAGGACATGCAATCCTACAAGAAAGCTGAGGTAGTCCCCACTAGGATTTCCTGCATAGATGAACAAGTTGTTTACACACACATACCTCTACCCTAAAGATGTGAATACCTTTTTATAGGAGGCTAATGGTGGACACCTATCTCATGATATGTAAGTTTCGTACATGTTACCCTATAAGAATGAGATTTACAATGCATTTAGATGTGTTTATGGCAAGCATTTCGTAATAGGGCATGTTTTCTGGATTCATTTAGTACGCGTTGTTTTATAGCCGTTTCGAGTTTATGAGAATCTTTTGCTTGATAAGGGTATGTCTGTGGATATGAGGAGTCTCAGTTTGAGGTCTAAGCTTGGCAGTCGTCGTGAAGTAGAATTATAGTTTAGTCCTATCTGCCAGGGAAGAGCTCGACCCCTGAGCACAAATAAGAGTCTTGGTTAGGACCCCGACCCGAGCTCTTAACCTGAGTCTCCTAACCCTGGGAGGTTTCTTCAATCCCATATGTAAGGTGAGAGCTCATCTTGTGAACTCAGGTCAGACCCCCTAGTTGGGGCCCATCCCGACCTCTCGATCTGAATCTAACTTCGGAGGAATGATGCGGGGTTGATATGTCTCTGTCCTAAGTGATATTACCTCCTTAACTGGCTTAATGTGTCTTATAGCGGCATCACTAGCCTTCCCTTTTAGTCTAGTTGAAGGATGCTCGAATGGTCCGACTGACTGGACATTTTGAAATACGGCCAGGGAGGAGTGTCAACGTGTCGGTTGCTTATGGGAGTTTAAGATTTTGTCAAGATTTGTGCTTTAATGGCTTCCCATGCCTTTTTTAATGACGGGATGATCTGCAGTCTTTGTTTACTATGCTTGAGATACAGTTTATCTTTTTGAGGCCATGTTTCCTTAACACTGCATTTGAAAATCTGTGGAATTCAATTCTATCAAGGAATTGAATTGAATTTCATGATTTAGAAGCAACTTAAGTGAAGGAATTGAATTCTCATGGAAATTGAAATTCAATAAAACAAAGGAATCAAAGGAATTGAAATCAGATCCAAATGGGTGTGATTTGGTATAGGAATTGAATTCCAACAAATGAAAATACTAAAAAAACCTTAGATAAATATAATATTTTGTTCCTAACCTATCAATGAAGGGTAAAATAGTAAAAACAATCAAATTCATTCATTTTTAGACTCATTCCAAATAAAAAAAATTCAATTCAATTCCTTTATTTACCGACTCATTCCAAACATAAGCATTCAATTCAAGTTTTGATATAATTCAATTCCTAATGGAATTCAATTCAATTCCATCTCATTAAAAGTTTCCAAACGCAATGTAATGATTATAAGATGGCGAGTCAAATAACAAGACGTCATTCTAAGGTGCCATGATTGCTCAAGGTTGGTAGTCCTTTTTGTCTCAGATCAAACGGTTGCAGCCCTATGCCTCGATAGGAGAACCTAGATCAGATGGCTCTTCCATGTCTTGCTAGGGTATATAACTCTGAGAAAGCACAACCCTTCGACCTCACTTTCCCTCCATGTGCAACCTTTCGAGTGTCATCGTCTTCATCTCCTCCCAAGGGTCTATTTGTTGCATCTCCATTTTAAATTTGTAAGTAAGCTTTTGTTCCTTTTTTCCCTTCGGATAGAATCTATGTCTATATTTCTACTGAGAGAATGGTCATGGGATCCTCTTCTCTTCCTTGGTATTACACTGTAAACGCGAGTTTTATGAGTGCTTCTCTAGAGAGGTTGGCCTGACTTATCAAGTCTCGGAGGATCACATTCTGATTGTGCATAATGGGAATGATCGACAAGACCGACCTTCGCCAAGATTTGTGGCTTTCTTCCATAGTCATTTGCTTAGTGGCCTCCATTTCCCTATTCATCCCTCCTACCTGGACGTCTTTGCCTATTTTCGCATCCCTCTCTCTCAGTTGGATTCCAATTCTTTTCGTATTCTTTCCGAGATGGTTATACTCTTTCACTTGTATCGCATTCCTCTCTCCCCTCGTCTTTTCTACAGCTTCTTCTAACCCAAATGGATAGAAGAAGGGATTTTCTACTTTTCAGTCTGTACAAGACAAGGGTTGATTAAGGGCATGTCGTCCTCACACAATGGTCGAAACCTCAGTTATTTTACATCCGGTTTCCCAAGGCATGTTGGCCCCTCTTCGGTGGTAGAAGGAGCTGTCGACCCAACCTTCTATGAGGGATATTCACTAGGAGAGAGGGTACTCTAGGGCCCACACACAGCTTACTGGCTTGAGCTTTGATAGCAACTCTTTGCTCGAGGAAGGTGTGCTGCCCTGCTTTGGCCTGAGTTACATGTGAGCCATTTTGGCACAATCATTTGGTAAGTCTTCTATTTGGGCAGTGGCATCGACATCTGACTGAGTGTTATATTTCTTTGTTCAGCCAAGACCATATTGCAGGCAACTCTGAACGGTTGACTCAGCTTTTTGAGGCAGAGTTGGCGACCCAAGGAGTGGAGATTATTGACCTTACTCAGGAGGTCGAGGCTTCAGTCCCTACAGGGAGAAGCCCCACGCCAATTGCTATGCTAGCGCGGGCTACCCGTGCTTAAGAGGATTCGGAGGCGGAGGAGTTCCCTTCTCCCCTTCGGATATCATGCAAGAGGAAGCGCTATCCTCAAGAGACCTCTTGCCCTGACATGCCTTTTGAGGCCCCCGTGCCTTCCCAGGTGGCGAGTCCCGAGGGAGCCTTGTCACTACATATTCGCCTATCACCCCCCCCCCCCCCCCTTCTGAGATGGGGGACATGTTGGATGGGTTGTCTCCTTCCTCAGGGTGTCCTTCCAAGGAATTATCTCTGCTCTAACCGGATCTGCCTCAGCCAGACCTAGCCCGATCTGCCCCACCTCAATCAGACTTGTCCTCGCTAGAGCTACCACCGATCTACGCCAAAGTTCTCGCAGAATGCCGAGAAGAGATTGAGGTTGGCCCCTCCCAGCTACCGGAAGAGGAGTCTACTCCTCTCCTAGGTGCATCCATTATTCACTTGGATCTAACTTTGCTCGACCCTGTGGCCACCTAATGGCAAGATAGGGAGGCATCGACTAAGGGCATGCCTTTGAGGGCCCTGCTCAAGGAGATGATGGGGACCGGCATGGACCATATGTCCAAGCTGATGGTTTTCTACCACCGTTATCCTGAGCTCTTTCAAGCCCGACATGAGCTATGGGAGTAGGTGGCTAGCTTGTCCACACAGCTATCTTTTTGCCCGGTCACCATTACTAGCCTAAGGATGGAGGTGTCCCGCCTAAAGTCCCTGTCCGAAGACCCCACATCTGGTATGACCGAGATCAAGCACCTACAAAGAATAATAAGTGAGAACAAAATGTTGGTTCTGAACCCAAGTAAACCTTGAGTCAACGCCAAAACGAGATTCATTCTATGACAGCTCAGGTCAAATCCTTGGAGGTGAAGGGGAAGAAGAAAGGCAAGAGGGTCAAGTGCCTGAAGGCCAAGCTAGAGAAGGGGGCCCTAAACTGGACATCCTTAGAGGCAGCCCGAGAGGAGGTTTGCACTAAGCTAGAGGTCTACAAGTGGTAGTTCCACCTCTTAGAGGTGGAATTGAAAGCTACTCAAGAGGAGGCTAAGTCCCTCCAGTCTGCGGCGAAGAGCGGGCTGCAGGAGCTGGAGTTGGTGCGAGAGGACTCTGAGGCGACGTTGGCTATACTGGAGCATGAGCAGTGATCCTCCCACACCTCCACTCGAGCGACTAAGGAATGGAACCAGGCGTAGTTTGTTGAGCTGGAGTGCCTTCATGCGGAGGTGCAGGAGGCTTAGGTTGCGGTGGCGACCCTCCACTCCTCCATTTCAGAGCTCCAATCGGCTCTCCGAGCACAGCGGGAGCTTTTGAAGCGCATAGAGGCTGAGCTGTGGGAGTACCTGTCAGGGGAGGCATCTCACTAGGCGCCTCAGATGAAGGTTTTCCTAGCGTCGGAGGAGTTCTACAATCTGGTGGGGGTATGCCTCCTCCGAATGGTAGAGAATGGGGTGGTGGGCACCCTTTAGCAACTAACCGAGGCTAATCTCCTCTTGGCGGATTAATCCTGACCTCAAATTTCCCTAGCCCAGATTGTTGGTGTAATCGACCCAAGTTTGATCTGTACGATCATGGATTTTGATGTGTATATCAATATGATTAGGTTAGTATTTCATATTTATTTGATGTGTGTTTGAGTTATGCAGGACTTGGTGGAACATACTGTTGGAAACGAGATGGCTAGAGAGGGGGGGTGAATATAGCCAATCACTTTTCACTTGCGATTAACAATTTTCCTGCACTTAACTTATCAGTAGCACAGCAGCGGAAGAAACAAAAGAAACTGAAAGTGCAGTAAGCTAAAACAGAAATGAGATCAACCAAAGACAACTGCCAAGAATGCTAACAAGAGGGTTTACAAGGTTCAGGGATAACTTGCCCCTACTCCTTGGCGTGCCCTTAAGGTGGGCGATCCCTTGATCGTCGGCAGATCAAGCCTCGGTTTCACCGGATATAACGCAACCTCCTTCTCGGTGGAGAAACCTCTCCACAGCGTTTCAATCAGGATAAAGTTTTAGCACAAAGAAACTACGAGAAAGATCTTACTCAAACACTTAGCAAGGACAAGAACACAGCTAGCTTCCCTGAGCTCCACCCAGTGGCGATCTCACGTAAGAACCCTTCTTCGTGTCTTCCCACTGTCGGACTCCAAACTACTTGTTCTCTCCTTGAAGCGCTCAAGTAGAGATTGGTTGCTTCTCGATCGCTTGCTCAAAGTGATGACAGCTTCAAGAACGCAGCAAGCAGATTGTGGAGAACACAGGGCACTACCAGAACACAAGTTCCAGAACTCTACATAAACGAAGCCAATTTCCGCCCTTTTCTTTCTCCACTCAGCATTAGGTGACAATATCCTCCGTAGCCTCCAGCTACCTTGCTGCCAACGCTAGCTACCACTGAGCCCTCTCTGGTCTTCCTGAGATCCCCTCAGCCAAGCCCCAGTCTCGGCTCCAGTCTGCAGCTCGGTCGTTGCAACCTGAAATGGAGAATCGGACAAACCTGCTCCAAGGAAAGCCTCCGTTGACCTCTCCTTGAGTGTTTGAATCCTCCCCTGTCACCTGCAGCTTAATCAGACTGTTAGAGCAGCAAATCATACAGTAAATCAAATATCAGAAGCAAACATCAGCGAATCAGATACGATCAGACGCTCTGACCACGTCTGACAGTGCAATTTGAATTAAAGTGATCGGTCACTGGACCGATCCAGGGCGTGTGGGTCGGTCACCAGACCGATCCACTGCTTCGCTGGGATTCCCAGCTCTCGCAGCTATACACGCCTGATCGGTCACCAGACCGATCAGAGTGAAGCCTGATCGGTCACCAGACCGATCAGAATGAAGCCTGATCGGTCACCCAGACCGATCAGGGCAGATGAACAGTGATTTTTTAATCAGATCCAAGATCCCTGATCGGTCACCGGATCGATCCAGGACTTTGATCAGCAAGGGAACTCACTCACCGTCTGCTCCCTGATCGGTCACCAGACCGATCAGGAGCAAGGCAGCAGCCTGCTCCCTGATCGATCACCGGTCTGATCAGGAGCCACACAGTAGATTCCCAATCTCACTGTGCGCTCCCTGATCGGTCACCAGTCTGATCAGACATAGCTGGATCGGTCACCAGACCGATCCACTGAGGAGCAGCGTGCCAATGTCCCTGATCGGTCACCAGACCGATCCAGAGACTCAACCCTAGCCCTCCAAGCTAGGAATTCATTCACCTTAGCCCTCCAAGCTAAGGATTTTTTCATCTAACTCTCCAAGTTGGGAATTTGCACCTAACCCTCCAAGTTAGGACATTTCACCTAGCCCTCCAAGTTAGGACTTTTCACCTAGCCCTCCAAGCTAGGACTTTTCACCCATCCCTTCCGAGTTAGAACATCATCCAACCTAGCCCTCCAAGCTAGGCACCTGACCCTCCAAGCCAGGACTTTTTCACCTAATTCTCCAGGATGGGAATTTGCACCTAACCCTCCAAGTTAGGACTTTTCACCTAGCCCTCCAAGCTAGGACTTTTCATCCAACCCTTCCGAATTAGGACTTTCCCAAGACCTAGCCCTCCAAGCTAGGATTTTTCACACCTATCCCTCCAGGTTAGGATTTTCCAACACCTAGCCCTCCAGACTAAAATTTTCCATACCATGCTTGATCCCCGATCAGGACTTAATCATAATCAATGATCATCCACCTAAACTAAAATCGATGTCAACACCAAAACAACAATCAGGGCAAGACTGCATCAATAATCTCCCCCTTTTTGTTATTTGATAATCCGATTTTAAGTTTAGGGATCTCAATCAATATTTTTCAACTTTAGAATCATAGGGGAATCCAGATCCTCCCCCTACAACATGATCATCCTAAACTTAACCAACCACATTCTCCCCCTTTGTCGAACACGAAAAGGGTCTAAACGGGTTGTTAAGTTCAACCTTACTCCCCCGTAACCCTAGGGGTATCCCAAAACAACAATGATTTTATTGAAAATTGATAAGCATATGATCACATATGGCAAAAAGATATAGGCATGGCAAAAACAGACATATGTATCATATGAGCATGGCATCATAAGCATGAACATAGCTATAAATCAAAAACGCAGATAATATAGCATGGCATCAACAAGAAGCATACTAAGAGTAGATAAGCATGTGAAGCAAAGTCAAACAAATCAAAACATAAAATATCCAGACAAGTAGCAAGATACGTGTGGCACAAGGCCACTATAGTCAAGTCACAGGGCATACAGCCCAAAAGTCATACAAGACAAGAAATCATCAATCGTCAGCGACATCGTCATCGGAATCATCAATATATATGATATCCCCGGGTGAAGGGCCACTAGGGGATGCACCATCAGGAAAAGTATGATGATACCACTCTTCATACCATCTGTCCTGGAACGAGCTCATCTCAGAGACATCAGATGCTAGAACATCAAGACGGCGATCAAAGGACTGAAACTCGGAGCGGACCTCCTGTCGCCAGAGCTCGGAAATGTGTAACTCGTGCTCCATCATCCGCTCTATCTCCGCAACCTGCCAGCGTAGATCAGGAGCTCACTCATCATAATCTGCAGTAGTAGCTGGCAGCCCCTGGTCATGAGCTGCTCTCGGTAGCTCCCCCGTACGGCTGCGATCCTTCCACCTCAGCCCCTCGGTCCCGAGAACAATGCCGGACTGAGCAAGCATGCGACGATCCAGACGACAGTCTTGTCGAATCATCGGCACAATGCGGCCCTGTGAAACGTCGATGCCAACGGACTCCAGCCAGGCAGTGATGATATGACCGAATGGCATATAGACTGACTGAGATAATGGCATACTGTGGACGATGATAGAGAAATAGACCGAAGCTACTGGGTCAAAGTCTAACTGCTGATGCATCCCGTAGAGCATCAAGCAGTGGAATGGTTGAATCTCATCAAGGTGCTTCGAAGTAGTTGGAAGGAGACAGTTGGTGATGATTTTAAACAACACATAATCAACAGGGGAAAGACGAAGAGCAGGGAAAGTGGGAAAGTCACGGGTGCGCTCACCAGAACCCTCCGGCCTGGGATGGCCTAGAAAGTACTCGTAGATGGAATCGGGAGTCACTCCATCGAAGGGAACTGGAAGGGGATTAGGAGGAAAAGGGTAGAGAAAGAAATCATTGTTTGACCTGCGACAACCGAGAAAATTAGTGAAAATAGATCGATTGAATTCAAGATCAATACCGGCCACATGGGTCCTCCACCCCGTGCTCCACCCCGTGCCCTCTCCACTCACCATATTGTTATAGAATTCAGAGACCAAGTCAAGGTTGATTGGCCTCTCAAGATAAAGAATGGATTGGAGATTATAATGTGTGATAATGTGTCGGATGGTTGGGCAATGTTCATAGATAAAGGAGTGGTCGATAGTTCTGTTGGATTGTGAAAACCGATAGAGGGGGGGTGAATATCGGAAACTTTCGGATTTGACTAAGAGCAGGTACGCAGCAGAAATTAAAAAAACAAGACACAGAGACACTGTCGATTTACTTGGTTCGGAGCCTGTGTCGACTCCTACTCCAAGGCCCACGGTCGTTGACCGTTTACTTTGGGCAATTCTATATAGGCGCAAAAAGGTTTACAAGATTTAATTACAAATATAAGTGCAGTAAATAAAAAGAACGCTCTTCTTTACCGACGTCCGGAGTAGATCAAGTTTTTCGGAGCAGCGGGACGTCGTCGGCTCGAGTTGGAGAGTTTCCAGAGCAAGGCGCGAGAGCAGAAGAGCTTTGAGGCGTCGAGTGAATTGGTGTTCGAAGCTTGGGGTCGAGGGCCCTTTATATAGGGCCTGGGGGCGCCCGGGATGTCGGGGGCGCCCCCCACGTGGCCTCTGATCCGCAGAGCTCTCGGTCGCGTCTGATCCCCTGGATCTGCTTTGACCGGGGCGCCCGGAGCGCTCGGGGCGCCCGCATTGACCGGGTCAAAGTTTATCTTCTGGCTTCGAAGGCTTTTGGTTCGAGGTATGCGCATGGGGGCGCCCGGGATGCAGGGGGCGCCCGAAAGCACGGGGGCGCCTGGCCCAGTATGTATTCGAACCACTTTTTGCTTTACCTGTTTTGTATGACCCTTGGGGGCGCCCGGGACGCTCCGGGCGCCCTACCCAGCCCTTGCCTCTCTCCTTTGAGGCTTTCTGAGCTGCAGACACACGTTCCTTCGGTCCTGCATCCAGGGTTAGTACAAAACACAACAATATACTAAGTTATTAGATTATACAGCCTTAGCTGTCTTGGTTCTGACTTTGGTCTCCAAAATGGAGCCCTAGGTCGAACCGACGCCTACTGTTCCCTCGACGGGGAACGCGTCCTCACCTACTCCTCTCGGGAGAAATTACCTGATGCCAACCGTTCCTCTGGTTGGACTTTTGCCTGACGGTCCTTTGTCAGGTCTTGTAAACTGGCAGTCCTTCTCCAGTTGCCTAGCAGTCCTTCGCTATGGCTTCAGTCCCAGGCTGTCCTTCGCCTGGAGCCTAGCAGTCCTTCGCTAGGGCTTGATACTGGCAGTCCTTCGCCAGTGCCTAGCGGTCCTTTGCTAGGGCTTATTTCCCTGGCATTCCTTTGTCAGTGCCTAGCAGTCCTTCGCTAGGGCTTTTCCTGCACACTAGATTAACTTGTTAGAAAAACAATAAAGACTTAACTTTTGACCTATGTTGTCATTATCAAAACACGGGTTTGACTTAGGTGCATTCTGCACCAACAATCTCCCCCTTTTTGATTTATGGCAACCCTAGTTCAAAAAGTTAAGTTTAAGCAAAACATGAAAATGTTTTAACTTTTGTTCCCTCCCCCTGGAAGGAATCTCCTCCTAGATTTTTCAAAAATTCGTGGGGTTAAAAAAAATTTTACTTGTACTTGAAAACTTTTTGAAAATGTTAGCTTAAGTAAGAATTTCAGTTTTAATACAGTTTTAAAAAAAAACTTAAGCTTTAGAGAAAAAAAATTTGACAAGCTTAAGTAAGAAACTTTTGAAAGGCTAGAGTGCTTAGCAAAATTTTGAGAGCTTGAATAAAAATTTTGAGGCTGGAGTAAAAAAAATTTTGAAGGATAAAAATTTTGAGGCTGGAGTACTTAGCAAAATTTTGAAAGCTTGGAAAAATTTTGAAGCTAGAGTACTTATCAAGATTTTGAAAGCTTGGAAAAATTTTGAAGCTAGAGTACTTAGCAAGATTTTGAAAGCTTGAGAAAAAATTTGAAGCTAGAGTACTTAGGCAAAATTTTGAAAGCTTTAAGAACTTTAGTACTTCTTTAAAAAGTTTAAGCTTTTGAATTTGAATAAAGGATAAGTATATTTTTGAACCTTTTTGAATAAAGGAAAAATTTTGAAATTTTGAAAAAGTAAAAGTAATTTTTCTCTTTCCTTTCCTATCTCTCCCCCTTTGCCATATATCAAAACAAGATAAATATAGCATGAATAAAGAAAATAAATAAGAATTTGCTGTACTGAACCAATTTATAATTAGATTTACACTAAATCAATCAATTTTCTCTGTAGGGATCTGTCTAACCCAATTAGTGTAGGACCGGTGCCGTCGATAGAGGGGGGGTGAATATCGACCGTTCAAAATCTTTGTAAAACTTCGTGCAAAACTCGTTTGTTCTAGACTCAGAATATTAGTAGCGCAGCGGAAAAGTAAAAGCAGAAAAATAAATACAGAACAGAAGGACACGCGGGATTTATTTACTTGGTTCCCGACCCCCTGGGTCAGTACGTCCAAGGCCTATGTACTCGGCGTGAGTCCACTATTGGTCTCCTTTCCGGAATTTCCGGAGGCGGAGAAAACCCGTCTTACAGTTTGCAATTACAAAAAGATATTGAAAATTAAAGTGCGGAATAATTAAAAGCAAACCGAACACAAATATGAAACTTGGCCGATCTGGACCTCCGAAGTGCCGCGCACTTCCTCCTGGAGCCTCCCGGTCGTAGAGCCTTGTTTCTAGTACGTTGTCGTCGGTCGGAATGATCAGAATCGCTCTTGGCAGTTGTGTTTGAAGCTGAGGGGTCGAGGCCCCTTATATAGGCCTCCTGGGGGCGCCCCGGTCGCTGGGGGCGCGCCGAAAGACTCGGTCAACTCTTATCCTTGTGCCTACCTCGTCGCTGGTGATAAGATGGTTGACCAGGGTGCCCCGGATTCTCCGGGCGCCCCCGTGGAGGCTTATCCTGTGTTCTGGCTTCGAAACAGCAAAACAGCTACTAATCAGGGCGCCCCGGACGCTCCGGACGCTCCGGGCGCCCCGGTTGACACCTGTTGTGCATACAACACGAAAGCTGCCACTTTTGTACTGCCTGGGGGCGCCCCCCTTGCTGGAGGCGCCCTGGCTGAATGGGGGCGCCCCCAACACTGGGGGCGCCCTGGTTAGGGCATTCCAGCTCACTTGTTTGCTTTGTCTCCGGTTCTTGGTACCTGCAAGATACATAAACACAAAGCACATATACATGAAATATTAAGCCTAAGGACATGGTTCGGACTTCGGATTTGCACGAAACCCTAAGTCGAACCGGCACGAGTTTCTATCCCCGAGAACTCACCCTTCACCTACTCCTTTCAGGAGACGGTTGCCACCCAGTCCTTCGGATGGACTTTTGCTTAGCCTCCGATTACTCCGGATCTCGAGACGCCCAAACCCTGACCCGTCTCTACTCCTGTCCATAGTCATCGCTCAGCTAAGCTGCTCAGTCCCTTGGACCAAGACTTCATTTCCTAGCAGTCCTTCGCCAGGTGCCTAGCAGTCCTTCGCTAGGTCTTTGTTACCAAGCGGTCCTTCGCCTGGTGCCTAGCCATCCTTCGCTAGGTCTTCTATGCCTAGCTGCCCTTCGCTAGGTGCATAGCAACCCTTCGCTAGGTCTTCTATGCCTAGTAGTCCTTCACTAGGTGCCTAGCAGCCCTTCGCTAGGTCTTAGGGTTACGATACCTAGCAGCCCTTCGCTAGGTGCCTAACAGCCCTTCGTTAGGTCTTGGGGTTTCGATACCTAGCAGCCCTTCGCTAGGTGCCTAGCAGCCCTTCGCTAGGACTTAGGGTTACGATACCTAGGTTAACTAGGACATTTCTTCAACTTAGGTTACTTCTCTCTTACTCCCCTTTGTCTGTTCAATAGATCACTGACTTAAGTGAATTGTCAAACATTAAAACATTTAAAGAGGAACATTATTGATGCAACTTGCACCAACAATTAGCTACTTACTAACTGTTATAAACAGTAGTTTTTGCTAGGGTTAGTCAAGTTAAGTGTTTCTGTTCAAGTTAGATTTTCTAAACTTGACACTTAACTGGATTGTTGTTTAAGTTGTATTTAGTGCCTCAATTACTGCAGATGCACTGACTTAAAGCATCTTGAATTAAGGCAAAGACCTAAGCATCTCAACCCTTTCTAGGTTATCAATCAAAAGTACCCTAAGGTGATTGTGAGATGCTGGCTTCTAAGTCTATAGGTGCATGCAGTTCTAAGGTTAGGGCCTAGGCTAAGTCCATTTTCGAAAAAGCCCTAATTTTTAAAGGGGGTAGTTTTGCAAAAAAACTAAGAAAAAAAATGAAAATTGATTTTGAAATTAAGTAAGACAGTTTTTCAAAATCTATTTTTAAAACCAATTTTAAATCAAGTTGGGAAAAAATTAATCTATTCTACAGAGCACAATCCTAATTGCCTTCTTAGTGAGCTGAACTCAGACTCAGGTAAGGGCTTTGTGAATATATCAGCTAGGTTAGATTTAGAGTCAATATACTTGAGTACTATTTCACCCCTGGTTACATGGTCTCTTACAAAATGATGTTTGACTTCTATATGTTTGGTTCTGGAGTGTTGGATTGGGTTCTTAGTTAAATTAATTGAACTTATATTATCAATAAATACTTGAGTTTGGTTGTAGTTGAGCTGGAAGTCCTTAAGTGTGTGCATCATCCATAAAAGTTGAGCCACATACTCTCCTAATGCCACATACTCAGCTTCAGTTGTGGATAGAGCTACACAGTGTTATTTTCTGCTGCACCAACTAACTAGACTCTGACCTAACAGTTGGCAGCTTCCACTTGTGCTCTTTCTATCTAACTTACAGCCAGCATAGTCAGAATCTGAGTATCCGGTTAAAGCAAAAGTTGAGGTCCTAGGATACCAAATCCCTACATTTAGGGTGTCCTTTACATATCTCAGTATTCTTTTTAGGGCTGCTAAGTGCGTTTCCTTAGCACAGGTTTGGTATCTAGCACACATCCCTACAGCAAATAGAATATCAGGTCTACTGGCTGTAAGGTACAGTAGGCTACCTATCATACTCCTATAGAGTTTAAGGTCTACTGGTTTACCATCAGGGTCACTATCTATTTTTATATTAGTGGCCATGGGGGTATTTATGCTTTTAGAGTTATCCATTTTAAATTTTTTTATTAACTCTTTAGCATATTTGAATTGATGAACATAGTTACCATCCCTAGTTTGTTTGATTTGTAGTCCTAAGAAAAATGTAAGCTCACCAACTAAGCTCATTTCAAATTCTTCTTCCATTATCTTGACAAATTCTTTTAGAAAGTTGGTGTTGGTGGATCCAAAAATTATGTCATCTACGTAAATTTGGGCAATAAATATATCTTTTCCTAGGATTTTAATAAATAATGTTGAGTCAATTTGGCCTTGTTTAAATTCTTTAGAAGTTAAATAGGTTGATAATCATTCATACCAGGCCCTAGGTGCTTGTTTTAGCCCATATAATGCTTTGGTTAGTTTGTAAACATGATTAGGTTTATCTAAGTCCTCAAACCCTGGGGGTTGTCCTACATACACTTCTTCTTTAATGAATCCATTTAAGAAGGCTGACTTTACATCCATTTGATATAACTTAAATCCTTTATGGGATGCAAAGGCTAACAACATTCTAATGGACTCAAGTCTAGCTACTGGGGCATATGTTTCATCGTAGTCTAATCCCTCTACTTGGCTGAAACCCTTTGCTACTAAGCGGGCTTTATTTCTGACTATTTCTCCTTGATCATTCAGCTTATTCCTAAAGACCCACTTAGTGTCAATGATGGATTTGCCCTCAGGTTTAGGTACTAATTCCCAGACTTGGTTTCTCTCGAATTGAGCTAGTTCTTCTTGCATCGCTATGATCCAATCAGGATCAGGTAGGGCTTCTTCTATAGTTTTGGGTTCAATTTTTGATATCATAGCTATTTGGCTATGGTTCCGATAGGAGGACCTAGTCATGACTCCTAGAGTTGGATCACCCACAATTTGATCGGTTGGGTGACTAAGTCTGGGTTTCTTTGTTCTTCTAGTGCTTGGTTCAGCCTCAGGTCCAGCTAGTCGGTTTGATTCTCTATTTGATTCGACTCTTTGGGATGGTTCATTTGTTGGTTCGATTCTTGGTTCAGTTAATTCATTCATTGGTTCAATACTTAGTTCGTGTAAGGGTTCAATTAATGGTTCAATAATTTGTTCATTATTTTCTTGGTCAGAGTTTGATGAAATTGGGTCTGGATTATTAGATGTTGAATTAATTTCTTCATCGAAAATTAAGTTTGTTGTTTCTTCAATTTTCTTAGTTTGTTTGTTGTAAGCTCTATAAACTCTACTTGTGGTTGAATATCCTAGGAAAATACCTGGGTTTGACTTGGATTAAAATTTTCCTAAATAGTCTTTGGTGTTTAGGATATGGACTTTGCACCCAAAGACTCTTAGGTAATGTAGGTTTGGGAGTCTATGGTAGTATAGTTCATAGGGGGTTTTGTTGTGTCGTTTGTTAATCAAAACCCTATTTTGGATATAACAGGCTGTACTAGTTGCTTCTGCCCAAAATTGGTTTGCTAGTTTAAATTCGTTGAGCATAGCCCTAGCGGCTTCTTGTAATGTTCTATTTCTTCGCTCGACTATCCCATTTTGTTGGGGGGTTCTAGGACATGAAAATTCATGTAAGTACCCATTTACCTTACAGAATTCCTCAAACCGTTGATTCTCAAACTCTCCCCCGTGATCACTCCTAAGTCTTTTTATTTTAGTGTCGTTTTGATTTTCAATTAGTTTACAGAATTCAATAAATAGGTTTAGGGTTTCATCTTTGGTTTTTAGGAACCTAACCCAGGTAAACCTAGAGTAATCATCAACTATTACTAAGCAGTATCGGTTCCCGCTTAGTGACTTGGCTCCATGTGAATCAAATAGGTCAAGGTGCAGGAGCTCAAGTGTGGTTTGAGTTAAATCAGACTGGATTAGTTTGTGATTGGATTTGGTTTGTTTACCTTGATTACATGATTCACATATTAGGTTTTCAGTATTTTTGATTTTGGGGATACCTTTGATTAAGCCAAGTTGGGTAATTTTTGAGATAGTTCTCAAATTGGTATGACCTAATCTCCTATGCCAGAGGTTTGTTTGTTCTAATTGTGTTAACATACATTTGGGTATAAGGGGAAGATTTATAGTGTATACATTATTTTTCCTAGTGCCCTTAAGTATGATTTCTGAGTCTTGTTCATTTCTAATCAGGCAGTTAGAATTGTTGAAAGTAACTATATAACCAGAATCACATAACTGACTTATGCTAAGCAAGTTAAAATTAAAGTTTTCAACCAATAGAACTTTCTTAATAATGAAATCAGATTTAAGCTCAATATTACCTGACTCAATTACCTTGAGTGTGGCATTGTTGCCAAATGCCACTGAGCCTAGGTTTTTGAGTTTGAGCTTGGTGAACTTCAATTTATCTCCAGTCATGTGTCTGGAGCAACCGCTATCCAACATCCATTGGTCCAAATCTTTATGTTCCTACGCATAAAGAATTTTCTTGATTTGGATCCAATTAGAATCAGGAATAGCTTAAATTGAGTTTCACTGCCTAGTCTGTCTCACCCAAATCTAGGGTTTTCAATCACGTTAACCTTATAGGTTTTGTGAGACGGGTTTTGATAGTTAAAATTATTTTGAAAATTTTGATTAATTTTGAAAACAATTAAATTTTAAAATCTTAATTAATTTTGAAAACAATTAAATTTAAATCTACAAATACCTGAAATTTTGTGTTAGATTCGAATTTGACAAAAAAATTTTTGAATTTGAATTTTAGAAATTGGCTTCTAGGTCTTGGCGAGGCACTAGGCCTTCTTTGGCGTAGCCTTATGCGATCATCCACCCTTTCCTTGACAAAGCCTTTTAATGAAATTTCATTTTCAAAAATTCTTTGAAAAATTTCTGGTCTAACTAGTTTGGGTCTTGGATCGGTAGCTTCGGCTAGTTCCGCCAAATTGGCTTCCCTAACGTACTATCATCTCACCTCCACCCAATACTATGTTGTCAAATTTCAGCTAAGTTTGTTTAGTCCTTAAGCTAGCCTAAGTCTAAGCATGGTATATTGCAGAAATTAAATAAACAATCAATCAAGCAATTTAAATCAAGAATAACAAGTTTATCTAATAATGAAAATAGTTTTCAGTTTGGCTCCCCCTGGACTAAAGCCACGGTGATGGTTAGGCAAGATGTGAATCTTGTCCTTGGGGATCCAATACTGATTTGATCCAGTCGGTTGGTTCAGGCACAGTTTAGGTACCCATGCCTGAACTTTTCCTCTGGACTGATTCAGTACAGCAAAGTATGATCTTTGCCGGGATTTGGTTCTATAGCCCAGTCCGGATCGATTTAGAACTGATTTCTATTTTCCAAGGATCATGTCAAGACCCTTGGAACCAGATGTAAATCGTTCTAATGCTGATCTAAGATCCTTAACCTGAGTTTTCAGGGAGGAGTTTTCCTTTTCAAGTTTTTCAACTTGAGTAGGAGTTCCTTCCTGAACCTTCTCGGTTAAGGGTTTAGAGTCATCTCCCTCTTTCAGGAGTTTTACTTCCTGTCGGAGGGATTCGACTCGGAGTTTGGCTTTTGCCAAATCTCGGGAAAGAAATGAAATTAACTCACTTAATTGCGATCTATTAAAACCAGTTACCTTAATTTCTCCGTCTTCCGTGAAGGTCAGCTCGCCGTCCTCTTGTTTTATTTCTGACTCAGTCTCGACTTTATCTGAGGCGGTCAGAGCTAGGAGGTTGGACTGGGGTGCCTCTTCTTCTTCTTCTGAGGACGATTCGTCCCAGGTTGCTTGCAGTGCCTTCTTTCTTCTCGTCCTTTTTGTCTCCTTTAGGTTAGGACATTCTGACTTGTAATGGCCCTTTTTCTTGCACTCGTAGCAGGTCACATTAGGCTTGTTTGCGGGTTCAGCTGGTTCGTCCTTTCTTCGGCCGATTTTCCGTTTGTTGGTTCGGTTCTTCAGCTCCTTGTAGTAGTTTCGAGCAAGCCGGACCAGCTTAGTTTGTTCTCCTTCTTCTTCTTCTGAGTCTGAGTCTGAGTTAGACTCAAGCTCGGGTTCAGGCTTCTTCTTTGTTGTCCTTCCTGTTTTACCTGCAACGAAAGCAATACCTTTCTCGACCACATTGGTGTTAGTTTGTTCGTGCAGTTCTAGTTCGGAAAATAATTCATCTAATTTTATTTTAGAAAGATCCCTAGAGACCTTGTATGCATCTACCATTGATGCCCACAAGGTATTTCTAGGGAAGGCGTTTAGAGCATACCTTATTAGGTCACGGTTTTCAACCTTGTGACCTATTGTGTGAAGACCGTTCATTACCTCTTGGATTCGTGCGTGGAGCTGGGCTGCTGTTTCGTTGTCGGCCATCTTGATGGTGTAGAGTTTGTTTAGTAGCAGATCCCTCTTGCTGATCCGAGTATCTGAAGTCCCTTCGTGCAGCTCGATCAGTTTTGTCCACAGCTCCTTTGCACTGTTGAAGGGGCCCACGCGGTTCAGCTCTTCCTTTGTCAGCCCGCATTGTAGAGTTTGTGTTGCTTTTGCGTCGGCTTCTATCTTGCGTTTTAGGGAGTTGTCCCATTCGGAGTAGCTTTGTGGTTTTCCTTCGGCGTCTTTGGGGATCTCCAAACCGGACTGGATGATGATCCACATATCCACCTGAGTTTTCAGGTGGACCTCCATACGACTTTTCCAGTAAGAAAAGTCTTCTCCACTGAAAAGTGGAGGCCTGGCGGTGCTGAATCCCTCTTGCATGGCCATTTTAATCTGTAACAAAAAACTAACAGAAAAACAAATTTTCCAAGACTAGGTCTTGGATTAGTAGTGCTGGATAAGGGAAATAAAATATCGAGGGGTGTTGCACCAACCTCGATTAACGAAAAAATTCGTAAAAAAATCAAAAATAATAAAGAAAATCCGAAAAGAAATTTTCAAACTGGTGGTTGCACCAAGTTTGAACTTCCCCGCTCTGATACCACTTGTTGGATCGTGAAAACCGATAGAGGGGGGGGTGAATATCGGAAACTTTCGGATTTAACTAAGAGCAGGTACGCAGCGGAAATTAAAAAACAAGACACAGAGACACTGTCGATTTACTTGGTTCGGAGCCTGTGTCGACTCCTACTCCAAGGCCCACGGTCGTTGACCGTTTACTTTGGGCAATTCTATATAGGCGCAAAAAGGTTTACAAGATTTAATTACAAATATAAGTGCAGTAAATAAAAAGAACGCTCTTCTTTACCGACGTCCGGAGTAGATCAAGTTTTTCGGAGCAGCGGGACGTCGTCGGCTCGAGTTGGAGAGTTTCCGGAGCAAGGCGCGAGAGCAGAAGAGCTTTGAGGCGTCGAGTGAATTGGTGTTCGAAGCTTGGGGTCGAGGGCCCTTTATATAGGGCCTGGGGGCGCCCGGGATGTCGGGGGCGCCCCCCACGTGGCTTCTGATCCGCAGAGCTCTTGGTCGCGTCTGATCCCCTGGATCCGCTTTGACCGGGGCGCCCGGAGCGCTCGGGGCGCCCGCATTGACCGGGTGAAAGTTTATCTTCTGGCTTCGAAGGCTTTTGGTTCGAGGTATGCGCATGGGGGCGCCCGGGATGCAGGGGGCGCCCGGGAGCAGCGGGGGCGCCCGGAAGCACGGGGGCGCCCGGCCCAGTATGTATTCGAACCACTTTTTGCTTTACCTATTTTGTATGGCCCTTGGGGGCGCCCGGGACGCTCCGGGCGCCCTACCCAGCCCTTGCCTCTCTCCTTTGAGGCTTTCTGAGCTGCAGACACACGTTCCTTCGGTCCTGCATCCAGGGTTAGTACAAAACACAACAATATACTAAGTTATTAGATTATACAGCCTTAGCTGTCTTGGTTCTGACTTTGGTCTCCAAAATGGAGCCCTAGGTCGAACCGACGCCTACTGTTCCCTCGACGGGGAACGCGTCCTCACCTACTCCTCTCGGGAGAAATTACCTGATGCCAACCGTTCCTCTGGTTGGACTTTTGCTTGACGGTCCTTTGTCAGGTCTTGTAAACTGGCAGTCCTTCGCCAGTTGCCTAGCAGTCCTTCGCTAGGGCTTCAGTCCCAGGCTATCCTTCGCCTGGAGTCTAGCAGTCCTTCGCTAGGGCTTGATACTGGCAGTCCTTCGCCAATGCCTAGCGGTCCTTTGCTAGGGCTTATTTCCCTGGCATTCCTTTGCCAGTGCCTAGCAGTCCTTCGCTAGGGCTTTTCCTGCACACTAGATTAACTTGTTAGAAAAATAATAAAGACTTAACTTTTGGCCTATGTTGCCATTATCAAAACACGGGTTTGACTTAGGTGCATTCTGCACCAACAAGTTCTACATGGTATTAATTTGAAATTGTGCCACTGGAATTTGAGAGCAAGACCAATACTCTGAAATCGAGTATGTTGCGGTGGTGGAGGCCTTGGAGACGGTGTAGCTATCGAAGGATACCTGTCCTTTGAGCTTTCCACCATAGATTCTTTACCCTTAGAAGACTTCCTAAAGGGGTGAATTGATCATATGATCATGATTCAATTAGGGAGGTGATCACACGGCAAGGATTTGATCATGTAAGATGACACCCAATCAAAAAGTTAGACATTAAATCAAGATGAAAAAATAGAACAAATGAGAGATTCGATTTGATCATTTGGTGAGAAAGGGGGTCACGGCAAAAAACAGAAGGGTCACAACATCACAGCAAGAACAAGAGCCAAAACATGGTTAGCTTCACAACCAAGCATTATAGACTGATATGAATGAAAAACCAAAACAAAAACTTACTTTGGTGCCATTGGAGTAGTTCTTGGAGATAGACAGCAGGAAGCTTGCGCGGAGGGGTGCTCTCGGCGCAAGAGATGGTCGCAGAGTGTTTTTGCGAGAGAGGAACGCGCACAGGACTCCGAGAACCCTTCACACTCACGCTCATGCAAGGAAGAAGAACACGCAGGAGGTCTTCTCGCACTCACAGGGTCGCGCAAGAGAGGGTTTTCGGCGCTAGGGTTCGGAAGTTAAGGGTTTCGGGAAGTTATTTGTTTGGTGGATCGGTCCACCAACCGTAATTTAATGCGTTTGAATGGATCACTGTTCGATCTGATAGCGCCCAGACCGATCAGGCTATCGCTTGATCGGACTGACCAGTGCCTGATCGGTCTGGTGACCGATCAGGAGAGATTCTGATCGGTCGGCTGATCGATCAGGACACGATCAGTAGGCTTGGAGAGAAATCTCTGAGCTCCCTGATCGGTCTGTGGACCGATCACAATAGGGTGCCAGATCGGTCTGGGGACCGACCCAGGCTAGCTCAGAACATTTAATTAAAATTCCCGAAGGACATTGCTGTTGGATCGAGAAATGCGAGAGAGGGGGGGTGAATGTCGCAATTCGTTCGGATTTAAAAAGAGCGGGTGCGCAGCGGAAATAAAAGAGAGCACAACAACGCAAACACAGCCGGTTTACTTGGTTCGGAGCCTGGGTCGACTCCTACTCCAAGGCCCACGGTCGTTGACCGTTTTCTGCGGGCAATTCTATAAGTTCGCAAAAGTTTACAAGACAAATAATAAAAATCTTTTCGTAAACTTAAATACAACTCTTGTTACCGACGTCCGGTGAAGATCGAAGTTCCGGAGCAGCGGGACGTCGTCGGCTTGAGTTGGCAGCTTTCTTGAGTGTGTCGTGGAAGCAGAAGAGCGCAGAATTGTCGAAGGAATTTGTGCCTTCAGGAAGGGGGTCGAGGGCCCTTTATATAGGGTCTGGGGGCGCCCTGGTCGACGGGGGCGCCCCCCACGTGGCAGCTGATCCGGTTGCTGCTCGGTCGCCGTCTGATCCCCTTATCCTCGGGATCCGGTTTGACCGGGGTGCCCGGATGACTCGGGGTGCCCGGATTGAACGGTCAAAGCCTCATCTCCTTGGCTTCGCAGAAACGCTGTTCGGCAGCTGTCAGTGGGGGCGCCCGGGACAGCGGGGGCGCCCTGTGAGTGTAGCGCAGTAACACACTGTTGATTTGCAATGGGGGCGCTCGGGACAGCGGGGGCGCCCTGGCTATGTACTGTTGAATTGTTGTTGTGAACACCATGGGGGCGCCCGGGACATCTCGGGCGCCCTGGTCAGCAGTTGCCTCACTCCTTTGAGGCACTCTGAGCTGCAGACACTCGTTCCTTCGGTCCTGCATCCAGGGTTAGTCCAAAACACAATAAAACAATAGCATAATATATTATACAGCCTTAGCTGTCTTGGTTCTGACTTTGGTCTCCAAATGGAGCCCTAGGTCGAACCGACGCCTAATGTTCCCTCAAGGAGAACGCGTCCTCACCTACTCCTCTCGGGAGAGTTTACCTGGTGCCAGCCGGATCCTCCAGTTGGACTTTTGCCCGGCAGTCCTTCGCCAGGTCTTGAGTTACCAAGCTGCCCTTCGCTTGGTGCCTAGCTACCCTTCGCTAGGTCTTTTCTTCTGGCAGCCCTTCGCCAGCCTAGCAGTCCTTCGCTAGGGCTTGTCTTCTGGCAGCCCTTCGCCAGGACCTAGCAATCCTTCGCTAGGGTTTTTCCATTCTGGCAGTCCTTCGCCAGGGCCTAGCAGTCCTTCGCTAGGGCTTTTCCTGTACACTCAAGTAGCATTGTTAGATAACAAATAACCCTTAACTTTTGAACCGTTTTGCCAATATCAAAATATAGGTTTGACTTGGGTGCAATCTGCACCAACAATCTCCCCCTTTTTGATATATGGCAACCTAGTTCAAAAGATTAAGGAAAAAATGCTGAAATTGAAATCCTAAGTTAGATTTTCTCCCCCTGGAAGAAATCTCCCCCTAGGTTTTTCAAAAGTAGGTGGTTTTAAGTTTAAATACTTAGACAATAAAAAATGTTCTAAGTTTGAAGAAGTTTTCATACTTTAGCAAATTTTGAGTTTTTAGGAAAACTTTCTAAACTTAGACTTTTTTTTTGTTTCTAAACTTTCTAAATTTTGAGTTTTTAAATATGCAATTCAGAGCACATTTTAAGGAAAAATTCAGAGCATATTTTAAGAAAATCAATTAAGCTTTCCAAGGATCAGAGCAAAAGAAATTTTTTTTTTTTTTTGAAAATCAATTAAGCTTTCCAAGGAAAACATTTTTGTCAATTAAGCTTTCCAAGGAAAACATTTTTGTTCAATTAAGCTTTCCAAGGAAAACATTTTTGTTCCCTGTCCCTGTTTCCTTTCCAACTCTCCCCCTTTGACATATATCAAAAAATGCAAAAAAATACAATATTTGCAATAAATAAATAAAGTATTTACTGTACTGAACCGAGCTGGTATCTAAGTCTGGTTAAATCTTTAGGGACCTGTCTAACCCTATTAGCTACTTACTAACTGTTATAAACAGTAGCTTTTGCTAGGGTTAGTCAAGTTAAGTGCATTGTTCAAGTTAGATTGTCTAAACTTGATACTTAACTTGATTGCTGTTCAGTTTGTATTTAGTGCCCCAACTACTGCAGATGCACTGACTTAAAGCATCTTGAGTTAAGGCAAAGACCTAAGCATCTCAACCCTTTCTAGGTTATCATTCAAAGTACCCTAAGGTGCTTGTGAGATGCTGGCTTCTAGAGCTATAGGTGCATGCAGTTCTAGGGTTAGAGCCTAGGCTAAGTCCATTTCAAAAAAAAACCTAATTTTGAAGGGGGTAATTTTGAAAATAAGACTAAGAAAAGACGAAAAAAATTTAAAATCAAAGTAAAACATTTTTAGCAAAAAATCAATTAAGACATTTTCAATTAAAGCAGAAGCAAAAAAAATATTCTACTCTATTAAACATAATCCTAGCTGCCTTCTTAGTGAGCTAAACTCAGATTCAGGTAGGGGTTTAGTGAATATGTCAGCTAGGTTAGATTTGGAGTCTACATGCTTAAGGACTATTTCACCCCTAGCTACATGATCTCTTACAAAGTGATGTTTTACTTCTATGTGTTTGGTTCTTGAATGTTGTATTGGGTTTTTGGTTAAGTTAATTGAGCTAATATTGTCAATATTGACTTGGGTCTGATTGTAGTCTAGCTGAAAGTCTTTAAGAGTGTGCATCATCCATAGGAGTTGAGCTACACACTCTCCTAAGGCTACATATTCAGCTTCAGTTGTGGATAGAGCAACACAGTGTTGCTTCCTACTGCACCAACTTACTAAGCTGTTTCCTAAAAGTTGACAACTTCCACTTGTACTTTTTCTATCTAATTTACAACCAGCATAGTCAGAATCAGAGTATCCTGACAACTTAAAAGATGAAGTCCTAGGGTACCAAATCCCTACATTTAGGGTGCCCTTAATGTATCTTAAAATTCGTTTTAGGGCTGCTAGGTGAGTCTCCTTAGCACAGGTTTGGTACCTAGCGCACATTCCTACTGAAAAAAGTATATCAGGTCTGCTGGCTGTAAGGTATAGTAGACTTCCTATCATACTTCTATAAAGTTTTAGATCTACTGATTTGCCATCAGGGTCATTATCTATTTTCACATTTGTGGCCATTGGGGTACTTATACTTTTAGAGTTATCCATTTTAAATTTCTTAATTAGTTCTTTAGCATATTTAGATTGATGTACATAATTTCCATCCTTAGTTTGTTTGATTTGTAACCCTAGAAAAAAGTTGAGTTCCCCAACTAAACTCATTTCAAACTCATTTTCCATTATTGTTACAAATTCTTTTAGAAATTTAGAGTTAGTTGATCCAAATATTATATCGTCTACGTAAATTTGGGCAATAAATATATCCTTTTCTAAAATTTTAACAAACAAGGTTGGGTCAATTTGACCTTGTTTGAATTCTTTAGAAATCAGGTAATTGGATAATCTTTCATACCAGGCCCTAGGTGCTTGTTTTAGTCCATAAAGGGCTTTACTAAGTTTGTAGACATGATCAGGTTTTTCTATATCCTCAAATCCTGGGGGTTGTCCTACATAGACTTCCTCCTTAATAAGCCCATTTAAGAAGGCTGACTTTACATCCATTTGGTATAATTTAAATCCTTTATGGGATGCAAAGGCTAGTAACATCCTAATAGACTCAAGTCTAGCTACAGGGGCGTAGGTTTCATCATAATCCAACCCTTCTACTTGGTTGAATCCCTTAGCTACTAAGCGGGCTTTATTTCGGACTATTTCACCTTGATCGTTTAACTTATTCCTAAATACCCACTTAGTGTCAATTACGGATTTGCTTTTAGGTTTAGGAACTAATTCCCAGACTTGGTTTCTCTCAAATTGGGCTAGCTCTTCTTGCATGGCTAAGATCCAGTCAGGATCAGGTAGGGCATCCTCAATAGTCTTAGGTTCAATCTTTGAAATCATGGCTATTTGACTAAGATTTCTACAGGAAGCTCTAGTTCTGACTCCTAAGGTTGGATCACCTACAATTTGGTCAATTGGGTGACTGAGTCTGGGTTTCTTATTTTTTCTAGTACTTGGCTCAGCTTCAGGTCCAGCTGGTCCAATAGGTTCAATTCTGAGTTCATTGGTTGGTTCAACTGATTCAGAAGTTGGTTCATTTGTTAAGTCATTAAAGGGTTCAGTTAGGGTTTCAAAGTTATCTTCTTGATCAGTATTTGGTGAAGCTAAGTCAGAATCATCAGATTTTGGGTTAGTTTCTTCATCAAATATTAAGTTGGTTGTTTCTTCAATTTTCTTAGTTATTTTGTTGTAGACTCTATAAGCTCTACTTGTTGTAGAGTACCCTAAAAAGATACCTGGGTTTGACTTGGCTTGGAATTTTCCAAGATAGTCTTTGGTATTAAGAATATGGACTTTGCATCCAAAGACTCTAAGATAGTGTAGGTTTGGAAGTCTATGGTAGTAAAGTTCATAGGGTGTTTTATTTAATCTTTTATTAGGTAGAGTCCTATTTTGGATATAGCAAGCTGTGCTAATTGCTTCTGCCCAATAGTGGTTAGGTAGGTTAAATTCATTGAGCATAGCCCTAGCAGCTTCCTGTAGGGTTCTATTCTTCCTTTCTACTATGCCATTTTGTTGGGGGGTTCTAGGACACGAAAATTCGTGTTTATATCCGTTTACATTGCAGAATTCTTCGAATCTTTGATTCTCGAATTCTCCCCCGTGGTCAGACCTAATTCTTTTGATTTTTGTATCATTTTGATTTTCAATCAATTTACAAAAGTTGTTAAATAATTTCAGGGTTTCATCTTTGGTCTTTAGAAACCTAACCCAGGTGAACCTAGAGTAGTCATCAATTATCACTAAGCAGTATCGGTTTCCACTTAGTGACTTGGCTCCATGTGAATCAAATAGGTCAAGGTGTAGGAGCTCAAGTGTGGTTTGGGTTTGATCAGATTGGATCAATTTGTGACTAGACTTGGTTTGTTTGCCTTGATTACAAGATTCACATATTAGGGTTTCATTATTCTTAATTTTGGGGACACCTTTGATTAAGCCAAGTTGGGTAATTTTTGAAATAGTTCTTAGATTGGTATGACCCAATCTCCTATGCCAGAGTTTTGATTGTTCTAACTGTGTTAACATGCATTTGGGTATAAGGGGCAGATTTATAGTATATACATTATTTTTCCTAGTGCCCTTAAGCATGATTTCTGAGTCTTGTGCATTTCTAATCAGGCAGTTAGAATTGTTGAAGGTAACTAAATAACCAGAGTCACATAACTGACTTATGCTAAGTAGGTTAAAACTAAAGTCTTCAACCAATAGAACTTTCTTAATAATGAAATTGGATTTAAGTTCAATATTACCTGACCCAATTACCTTGAGTGTAGCATTATTTCCAAATGCCACTGAGCCCAGGTTTTTGAACTTGAGTTTGGTGAACTTCAATTTGTCTCCAGTCATGTGTCTGGAGCATCCGCTATCTAACATCCATTGGTCCAAATCTTTATGTTCCTACACATAAAGGATTTTCGGTGATTTGGATCCAATTGAGTTAGAGATAGCTTAAATTGAGTTTCACTTCCTAGTCTGTCTCACCCCAGTCTAGGGTTTTCAAACACGTTAACCTTAAGGTTTTTGTGAGACAGGTTTGAGGGTAGAAATTAGTTTTGAAAAGGAATTTCAATTTATTTTCGAAAAGTTATTTACTTTTGGAAACAGATTTTTAAACAAATAAGTTTAGAAATTTTGAAAAATAGATTAAGTGATTTTTGAAAAAGAAATAGGTTTTAAGAAATAGAGGTTTTGAAAACAGATTAGAATCTATAATTATTTGAAATTTGAGTTAGATTCGAATTTGACAAAAGATAATTTGAATTTGAATTTCAGAAATTGGCTTCCAGGTCTTGGCGAGGCACTAGGCCTTCTTTGGCCGTAGCCTTATGGGATCATCCACCCTTTCCTTGACAAAGCCTTTTAATGAAATTTCATTTTCAAATTAACTTAGGTCATTTTCTGGTCTAACTAGCTTGGGTCTTGGATCGGTAGCTTCGGCTGGTTTCACCAGTCTAAAGAGACCAAGTAGACTTGATCTTATTAGAGTTGGTTTCCCCAACGTACTATCATCTCACCTCCTCCCAGTGCTATGTTTTCAAGTTTCAAGTAATTTAGTCCTTAAATCTAAGTATTCCTAATTCTAAGCATGGCAATTTAAAAAAAATTAAATAAACAAGCAATCAATCAAAAAAAATTATTTAATTATAAAAATTGTTTTGATTTTGGCTCCCCCTGGACTAAAGCCTCTGTATGGGTTAGGCAAGATGTGAATCTTGTCCTTAGGGATCCAAAATTGATTTGAACCAGTTGGTTTAGTCAGGCACAGTTTTGGCACCCATGCCTGAACCTTAGGTCTTGACTGGTTCAGTACAGCAAAGTAAGATCTTTGCCGAGATTTGGTTCTATAGCCAAGTCCGGATCGGTTTAGAACGGACTTCTGTTTTCCCAGAATCAGATCAAGATTCTTGGAACCAGAAGTGAATCGTTCTAATGCTGTTCTTAAGTCCTTGACTTGAGTTTTCAGGGAGGAATTCTCTGATTCAAGTTTTTCAACTTGATCAGGGGTTCTTTCCTGAATTTTCTCAGTTAAGGACTCAGAATCAGCTCCCTCTTTCAGGAGTTTTACTTCCTGTCGGAGGGATTCGATTCGGAGTTTGGCTTTCGCCAAATCTCGGGATAGATAGGAAATAAGCGAATTCAACTGTAATTTCGAAAAACCCGTTACCCTTATTTCGCCGTTGTCGGAGATGGTCAGCTTGCCGTCGTCCTGGTCTGAGTCTGAGTCAGTCTCGATTTGACTCGAAGCGGTCAGGGCTAGAAGATTGGACTGGGGTGCTTCTTCTTCTTCTTCTGAGGAAGACTCTTCCCAGGTTGCTTGTAGTGCCTTCTTCTTCCTGGTCTTTTTGGACTCCTTTAGACTTGGACACTCAGTCTTGTAGTGGCCCTTCTTCTTGCATTCGTAGCAGGTTACGTTGGGTTTGTGTTTGTCAGTTGCTGGTTCAGCTTGTCCGTCCTTTCTACGACTTATTCTTCGTGTGTTGGTTTGGTTCTTCAGCTTTTTGTAGTAGCTTCGAGCTAGCCGGACCAGTTCAGATTGATCTTCTTCTTGATCTTCTGTTTCTGAATCTGAGGTAGATTCGAGTTCAACTTGAGTTTGTTTCTTGGTCGTCTTTCCTGTTTTCCCTGCAAAGAAAGCTATACTTTTCTCGACCAAATTACAGTTAGTCTGTTCATGCAGTTCAAGTTCAGAGAATAACTCATCTAACTTAATTTTTGAGAGATCCCTAGAGACCTTGTATGCATCCACCATAGATGCCCACAAGGTAGTTCTAGGGAATGCGTTTAGGGCGTACCTTATCAGGTCACGGTTTTCAACCTTGTGACCTATTGTATGAAGACCGTTCATTACCTCTTGAATTCTTGCGTGGAGCTGGGCTGCTGTCTCGTTATCTGCCATTTTGATGGTGAAGAGCTTGTTCAGTAGCAGGTCCCTTTTGCTGATCCTCGTGTCTGAGGTTCCTTCGTGGAGCTCGATTAGTTTAGCCCATAACTCCTTTGCACTGTTGAAGGGGCCTACTCGGTTCAGCTCCTCTTTCGTTAATCCGCATTGGAGAGTCTGAGTTGCTTTGGCGTCAGCTTCAATTTTGCGTTTGAGAGTGTTGTCCCACTCCCAGTAGCTTTGTGGAATTCCTTCTGTATTTCGTGGGATCTCCAGACCGGACTGGATAATGATCCACATGTCCACCTGAGTTTTCAGGTGGACCTCCATGCGACTTTTCCAGTAGGAAAAGTCTTCTCCACTAAAGAGTGGAGGTCTAGCGGTGCTGTATCCCTCTTGCATAGACATTTACACTAAAAAAATTTACAAAAGAAATGTCCCAAGACTTGGTCTTGGATTAGTAGTGCGAGATAAAAAAATTGATTAGAAGAATAAAAAAAAATAAAAAAAATCCGAAAAAAATATTCCAAACTGGTGGTTGCACCAAGTTTGAAATCCCCGCTCTGATACCACTTGTTGGATCGAGAAATGCGAGAGAGGGGGGGTGAATGTCGCAATTCGTTCGGATTTAAAAAGAGCGGGTGAGCAGCGGAAATAAAAGAGAACACAACAACGCAAACACAGCCGGTTTACTTGGTTCGGAGCCTGGGTCGACTCCTACTCCAAGGCCCACGGTCGTTGACCGTTTTCTGCGGGCAATTCTATAAGTTCGCAAAAGTTTACAAGACAAATAATAAAAATCTTTTCGTAAACTTAAATACAACTCTTGTTACCGACGTCCGGTGAAGATCGAAGTTCCGGAGCAGCGGGACGTCGTCGGCTTGAGTTGGCAGCTTTCTTGAGTGTGTCGTGGAAGCAGAAGAGCGCAGAATTGTCGAAGGAATTTGTGCCTTCAGGAAGGGGGTCGAGGGCCCTTTATATAGGGCCTGGGGGCGCCCTGGTCGACGGGGGCGCCCCCCACGTGGCAGCTGATCCGGTTGCTGCTCGGTCGCCGTCTGATCCCCTTATCCTCGGGATCCGGTTTGACCGGGGCGCCCGGATGACTCGGGGTGCCCGGATTGAACGGTCAAAGCCTCATCTCCTTGGCTTCGCAGAAACGCTGTTCGGCAGCTGTCAGTGGGGGCGCCCGGGACAGCGGGGGCGCCCTGTGAGTGTAGCGCAGTAACACACTGTTGATTTGCAATGGGGGCGCCCGGGACAGCGGGGGCGCCCTGGCTATGTACTGTTGAATTGTTGTTGTGAACACCATGGGGGCGCCCGGGACATCTCGGGCGCCCTGGTCAGCAGTTGCCTCACTCCTTTGAGGCACTCTGAGCTGCAGACACTCGTTCCTTCGGTCCTGCATCCAGGGTTAGTCCAAAACACAATAAAACAATAGCATAATATATTATACAGCCTTAGCTGTCTTGGTTCTGACTTTGGTCTCCATAATGGAGCCCTAGGTCGAACCGACGCCTAATGTTCCCTCAAGGAGAACGCGTCCTCACCTACTCCTCTCGGGAGAGTTTACCTGGTGCCAGCCGGATCCTCCAGTTGGACTTTTGCCCGGCAGTCCTTCGCCAGGTCTTGAGTTACCAAGCTGCCCTTCGCTTGGTGCCTAGCTACCCTTCGCTAGGTCTTTTCTTCTGACAGCCCTTCGCCAGCCTAGCAGTCCTTCGCTAGGGCTTGTCTTCTGGCAGCCCTTCGCCAGGACCTAGCAATCCTTCGCTAGGGTTTTTCCATTCTGGCAGTCCTTCGCCAGGGCCTAGCAGTCCTTCGCTAAGGCTTTTCCTGTACACTCAAGTAGCATTGTTAGATAACAAATAACCCTTAACTTTTGAACCCTTTTGCCAATATCAAAATATAGGTTTGACTTGGGTGCAATCTTCACCAACAATTGCTTGTCTCGCTGATCAGTCCAGGGACCGAACACCACAGGAAGAAGCCAGATCGGTCCAGAGACCGATCAGCCCTATGCCTGATCGGTCCGGTGACCGATCAGGGTTCCTGATACTCACTGATACGATCTGAAATATTCAGTTTCAGATTTTCTAAAACTTTCCAACGAGATCTGATGAAGTTTATCATACTCGGACATGATCTCATGACTAGAATTGATCCCTTAAGAGGAATCAAAGGTCCTTATAGGTTCAACAATCACTTTGATCCATACAAATGGAATCAAACTCAAACAACAATCATTCAAACAATTTCAACTAAGTTTGAGTCAAATCCAGTGTTCCAATCAAGTTTCCTTGATTGGAATGTCCAAGTATGATCATGGAACCAAATACACATGTGCTATGCATTGGTTTTCCCCATACTTGGTCACCGAAGTGATTATTATCTCGTCAACTCAATTTCTCAAGGGATGCATTGACATTTTGAGAAATTGAGTCGATCCTAACATCTCACCCCATATCTAACAAACAAAAACGTTTTGGTGAACCTTATAGTTTGTGTGAGATGTTCCCAAGGTTACCCAATTGTTTCCTAACAATTTGAAATAATCATGAAGGGTTTTAATGCATTTTGAAAATCATGAAGCGCGACACATTCCCAACTCCCGTCTTAGAAAACTAAATTCGTTTTCGGGAAGTGGTTTAGTGAAAATGTCTGCTAGGTTTGACTTGGACTCCACATGAGAGAGTACAATGTCTCCTCTAGCTACATGATCCCTAATGAAGTGGTGTCTTACTTCAATATGTTTGGTCCTAGAATGATGGACTGGATTCTTGGTCAAGTTAATTGTGCTTATGTTATCACACAACACTTGCACACCCTTGTTACTCAATCCATAGTCCTCTAAAGTATGTAACATCCACAACAATTGTGATACACTCTCTCCCATGGTGATATATTCTGCCTCGGTCGTGGAGAGAGCAACACAATGTTGCTTCCAGCTCGACCAACTTACTAAGGACGACCCTAAGAATTGACAACCCCCACTCGTGCTTTTCCGGTCCAACTTACATCCAGCGTAGTCGAAATCCGTATAGCCCATCAAATCAAAAGATTCAGTACGGGGATACCAAAGACCTACACTGATTGTGCCCTTGAGATATCTCAAAATTCGCTTAACAGCAATTAAATGAGATTCCTTGGCACAGACTTGATACCTAGCGCACATACCCACAGCAAATAAGATATCCGGTCGACTAGCTGTGAGATATAGCAAACTACCTATCATGCTTCGATATTGAGTTAGATCAACAGGTTTACCACTCTCATCATTATCTAATCTTGTGTTTGAAGCTATGGGAGTGGTTACCTCTTTTGAATCATTCATGTTGAATTTGCGAAGCATTTCTTGTGTATACTTTGATTGGTGCACATGGATACCATCACGAGTTTGCTTGATTTCAAGTCCAAGGAAGAAAGTCAACTCTCCCACTAGACTTATTTCAAACTCACTCTCCATGTGTCCAATGAACTCATTTAAATAGCCCTTACTATTTGAGCCACAAATTATGTCATCGACATATACTTGGGCTACAAAAATGTTGTCACTATCCCTTCGTAGAAATAGTGTAGGGTCTATTTGGCCTCTAACAAAGCCTTTCTCAATCAAGAATGTCGACAACCGCTCATACCAAGCTCGGGGTGCTTGTTTAAGGCCATAAAGTGCCTTTTTGAGTTTGAACGCGTGGTTTGAAAATTCGGTACTCTCAAACCCCGGAGGTTGTTCGACATAGACCTCTTCTTTAATCAAACCATTTAGGAAGGCCGATTTGACATCCATTTGATATAATTTGAAGCCACGATGTGCTGCAAATGCAAGCATCAATCAGATGGACTCTAATCGTGCCACGGGAGTATAAGTCTCATCATAATCAAGGCCTTCAACATGACTATAGCCCTTGGCTACCAAGCGTGCCTTGTTTCTAATGATTTCTCCCTTATGGTATAATTTGTTCTTGAAGACCCATTTGGTTCCAATAATGGTGGTCTTCTTGGGTCTAGGGACTAAGTCCCAAACTTGACTCCTCTCAAATTGACCTAGTTCATCTTGCATAGCTATGATCCAATCGGGATCACTTAATGCTTCATCAATTCTCCTAGGTTCAATTTCAGAAATTAGGGCAACTTCATTAGCCTCATTCTGGAAGAATTAGCATAAATAATCGGGATCACTTAATGTTGGGACCGGGTGCATGTTGACATGGATACAGGTTCGTAATTTAAAAAAATAATTACGTGCAGCAGAAGAATTAGCATAAATAATTTCTCAAATTATTTTAAACACGTATCTAGCATGCAACCTTATGATGTGTGGACATGATCATAAATTAAAATTTTACAGAAAGTAAACTAATTTACTCAATACCTCGCGTAACTCGAAGTAAGGGACGAGATCCAACCGTAGCGTCCCTTGGAAGCTCCGCCTCTATTCGCGTCCACGCCGAGTTCTCTTCGGGATGACTTCGCAAAGCCACGAGTTTCGTGCCGACAAGAACTACTAGATTCTCCAAAGGCAAGACAAGAATATCAAGAGAGAGAGAGATAGAAACTAACCACCAAGTAACGGAATCAAGATTCCGGGGAAAGGAAGGAAGGAGTCGCGACCCGCTTCTTCTTCTTCTTCGGCGCCTTCTTGGTGGAGTCGGCTCACGGCAACCCTAGGAGGAACTTCTAGGGCCGGCGCCCACTTGGAGAGGGAGAGGGAGAGAAGGAGAGGAAGAGAGGCTAGGCAAGAATCCTTGATCACTTGAATTAACTTCCAAGCCTTGCCTATGCACCTTTATATAGTAGTCTCTTTATCGCCAAGTCTCCTCTTAACGGAATAAATTTTCATAAGAAATTTATCTTAATAATTTTCTTATGAATTATTCCGTTATGCCAAGTTTTATCCCTTTTATTATGGAATAAATTTTCACAAAAATTTATTATATAAATTTTTCTTATCATGGAAAAATCAATTCATAATTGATTTTATAAAATAAAATAAACCAATCCAAGGTTTATTTTAATTTTCATGAAAATAAATCTCTTTATATAAATTTCTTTATATAAATTTATTTATCCATAATTTTATAAAACAAATCGCGCTTGATTTATTTTATAATTTAAACCAAATAAATTGGTTTCCCTCCTTTATTGTGGCCGGCCAAACCAAAGAGGGTGGGCACCCTCTTTAGCCGGCCACACCAAGCCAAAACCATTACGAATTAAACTCATTTAATTCGTCCAATAAGCCTTCAAAAGACTTAGCCATTTTAAGCTTCCGATGTGCCTCTGATAAATTCAGATTCGACTTATTTCTCTTGATTGGAAAATCCAATTTTCAACTCGTTTTAAATCCCTCGGATTACTCGTAGTGCGTGTGACTAAATAGGCTTTCGATTTATGTTGGTCGTCTATAATTAACCAATTATAGAACGATCATGAGTGGCACCTAGTAGTACATCATGACCCCCAATTAATCGAAAGATCAACGGTTGACCTCAGAAATAATTCTGAAACCCTTCAGCAGCTCTAATGAATCGTGCCTCATTCCCTTCACCATCTTATACCCACTTGGTTCAGGACATGGTCTGTGTGTGTCAGTCCCCACTAGGCCGACTACGTCACACCTAGCCCAAGTAACGTTCTCTCGTCCTTTGGATTCTAATTACTCTCATGTATTTAAGAGACTCATACTCTGAACATGTCATGCTCTGGCCAGAGGCTTTGAGTAACAATCCGACGATAGGCCTTGGGTATACATCTCCTCGCAAGGAGTGGTGAATCCTTTGTAGGCTGTTCAAACATCTTCGAGCATTTCGGCTTATACCCAATCATCCTGGGTCCACACCTCCTTGGAGATGCTTGCTTAAGATGTTAAAGTATAAGTCTCTATGACCAAGATGACTTGAACACCGCAAGTCAAAGGAACATCACACTTAAGCTGCAGTAAGAACTTCACTGACATGTCTATATGTAGACTACCATGTGAAGTTTTACAGCCAGTCACTCCAATGAACTAGTTCCCTTAACTAGCATTCATGTTTATCTTCGGACATCCCAATGTCACCAGCCAGTGAGAATCAGTTGATTAGAGAATAACCCATGCTAGTCTTAACAGAATTGATAATGTTCGTATTTATCAATTCATCGACTAGGGATATTTTCAATACTTCACAATTGCACATGTAGAGATAATCACTAGTTGTGAATCCAACACAAATTCTCTCATACTGTGAATTGTATTGCGGACATTCAGTAAATGAGTTTAAGATCCCAATCAAATACACAAACATGTATACTCAAATAGTGAATTTTCATTTATTAAAATAAATATTTACAATCATAAGGCGATTGCCTTAGGACACTTCTCTCATATTACTAACAAACTCCCACTTGGCCTAATGCCAATCGCAACGGTATCCTATACCACAGGCTCTAACATGACCCTCAAACTTACTTTGAGGCAAGGCCTTTGTTAAAGGATCCGCTAAATTCCTTTCAGTGGGAATTTTCTCAATTTGTATATCATTCCTACTTATAATCTCTCTGATCAGATGATAGCGGCGAAGCACGTGTTTGGATCGCTGATGAGACCTTGGTTCCTTTGCTTGTGCAATAGCTCCATTGTTGTCACAGTAAACCGGCACTGCTTCATCAATGGTTGGAACCACACCAAGTTCGGAGATAAATTTCTTGATCCAGACTGCTTCCTTTGCTGCTTCCGATGCTGCGATATATTCCGCTTCCGTGGTAGAATCCGCTACGGTGTCTTGTTTGGAACTCCTCCAACTTATTGCGTCTCCATTCAAAGTAAATACGTATCCAGACTGAGATTTGGAGTCATCCTTATCTGTCTGGAAACTGGCATCTGTATACCCACGTATTACTATATCTCCTTCTCCATATATTAGGAACACATCCTTAGTTCTTCTCAAGTACTTAAGGATTATCTTGACAGCCGCCCAATGATCCATTCCTACATCAGACTGGTATCTGCTCGTGACACTCAGAGCATATGATACATCGGGCCTAGTACATAACATAGCATACATGATAGATCCTATCGCGGATGCATAAGGAATCTTATTCATGCAAATCCTCTCATTTTCTGTGCACGGACACATACACTTTGAAAGGTTGATCCCATGCCTGATGGGAAGGTAACCTTTCTTGGATTCCGACATGCTAAACATTTTTAGCACTCGGTCTATATATGTAGACTGCGAAAGACCAAGCAACGTTTTTGATCTATCTCTATAGATTCTAATCCCAAGGATATAGGTTGCTTCTCCCAGGTCTTTCATGGAGAAAGTTTTGGACAACCAAATTTTAACTGTCTGTAAGACTGATATATCGTTTCCTATAAGTAATATGTCATCGACATATAACACTAGGAATACGACTGCACTCCCACTAACCTTCTTGTACACACAAGGTTCGTCAGGATTTTGTGAGAAATCAAACTCTTTGATTGTCTCATCAAAACGGATGTTCCAGCTCATGGATGCTTGCTTGAGTCCATATATGGATCGTCGAAGCTTGCATATTTTGGTTTTATCAACCGATGTGAAACCTTTAGGTTGTATCATGTATACATCCTCAAGCAAGTTTCCATTAAGGAAAGCTATTTTCATATCCATTTGCCATATCTAATAATCATAATGAGCTGTTATGGCCAGGAGCATCCGAATGGATTTAAGCATAGCTACTGGCGAATAGGTTTCGTCATAATCAATTCTTTGTTTCTGACGATATCCTTTTGCCACTAGTCTAGCTTTAAAGGTAACAACATTACCTTCCATGTCGGTTTTCTTCTTGAAAACCCACTTGCACCCTATGGGCTTAATCCCTTTAGGTGGGTTAACCAAGTCCCATACTTGATTTTCGTACATGGAATCCATTTTCGATTTCATGGCTTCAAGCCATTTGTCCATTTCTGAACTTTTCAGAACATCTTCATAACTGATAGGTTCGTCATCGCGTATGAGTAACACGTCGTTCGATTCACTTATGAGAAATCCGTATCTCTCTGGAATATTGCGTGTCCTATCAGACCTACGAAGAGGTGGTGTTGTTTTAGGTTCAACTGATAGCTTATCATTATGAGTCATTGGTTGTGAGTCTAGACTAGGTGTCTCTGTAATGTCTATTGAAGTTTCTTAAACTTCATCAAGTTCAATGCCACTCCCACTGTTTTCTTGTAAAAGAAATTCTTTTTTCAGAAATACAGCATGCCTTGAAACAAACACCTTTTGTTCCAAGGGATGATAGAATTGGTAACCCTTCGTTTCCTTAAGGTATCCAATAAATAGACATTTATCAGACTCAGCATCCAATTTGTCTGATACAGTCCGCTTCACATAAGCAGGACAACCCCATATCTTAAGGTGAGTTAAGTGAGATTTCTTACTATTCCATGTCTCATATGGAGTGGTAGAGACTACCTTGGTGGGGACTCTGTTTAGCAAGCAAACAGCTGTCTTAAGTGCATAGCCCCAAAAGGATTTTGGAAGAGTTGCATGATTCATCATAGACCTAACCATGTCCATCAAGGTTCGGTTGCGCCTCTCAGATATACCATTATGCTATGGTGTATACGGCGGAGTCCATTGGGACAATATCCCATTGTCCCTAAGATAATCTTGAAACACTTGACTTAAGTATTCACCACCCCGATCGGATCGAAGTATCTTAATACTTTTGCCAAGTTGTTTCTCTACTTCATTTTTGAACTCTTTGAATTTCTCAAAAGCTTCAGATTTGTGTTTCATCAAGAACACATACCCGAATCGTGAGTGATCATCGATAAAGGTAATGAAGTAGCTATAGCCTCCTTGTGCAAGAGTTGACATTGGTCCACATACATCAGTATGTATTAGACCAAGCAATTCTCCCACTGGATTACCTTTTCCGGAAAAGGGTAATTTGGTCATCTTGCCTTTTAAGCATGATTCGCATGTATCAAATGAACCGGGTTCAAATGAACCGGGTTCAAATGATTCCAGAATTCCACATCAGTGTAATTTGGTCATGCGTTTCTTACTTACATGGCCAAGACGACAATGCCACGTGTAGGAGTCTATTCGATTATCTATTCGAGCATGTTTGTTGCTAACTTCGATATTGAAAACGTCACCGGATAAATCTAATGTGTAGATACCATTGCACAAAGTTCCAGTCCCATAAATAACGCCATTTAAAGTTATGTAACAACAATTGTTACTAAAAGTTAAATGATGACCCTTTTCATTCAAACATGAAATAGATACAATGTTCTTTATTAATGAAAGAACAAAATAACAATTATCCAATTCTAAGATACGTCCAGTAGGGAGCTTTAGCAAATATGTTCCGATGGCAACAGCAGCAATCTTTGCTCCATTTCCAACTCGCAAATTCGCTTCTCCCTTGACGAGTCTTCTTCTATTCCTTAGCCCCTGAAGAGGATGGGGCATCGGATGCCTTCTTCTTCAAGGACTCAAGATAAACATTGCAGTTTCTTCGCCAGTGACCCACCTTGCCACAGTGATGGCAAGTGCCTTTTGGTATCTTTTCAGTCTTTTTGGCATTTTTCTTCTTTCCTTTATTCTGTTCTTTGGCCTTCCTCTTAGAACCTTTCTTCGAGGAACCAACTAACAGTACCATCTTCTGATCCTGCTTTACAGAAGGCTCTATAGTCTTCAGCAGGTTGAGCAACTCAGGAATGGTAGTCTCCAGCTTGTTCATCTGATAGTTCATCACAAATTGTGAATAACTTTTGGGCAAACAATGCAGAATTAAGTCAATACTTAGTTCATGATTCATTACAAAACCGAGTGTGCTCAGTCGCTCAATATACCCCAACATCTTCAACACAAACTGTGAAACAGAAGTGCCTTCCTGCATCTTAGAGGTGAAGAGGAGTCTGGAGACCTCGAACCTTTCAGATCTCGCCTGCTCATCAAACAACTCATGAAGATGGAAGATGATGGTATAAGCATCCATATGCTCATGCTGCTTT
>JAGFNQ010003053.1:332821-398614 GCA_024364735.1 Boesenbergia rotunda | reverse complement strand
GCCTTCGTCGACTCCTACTCGAAGGCCCAGGTCCCTCGGACCTTTCCGTTGGGCAATCCACTAGTATTCTCTACCGGTAAGCACCGATAGAGTAAGCGAGTACAGAGGAATTGAAAGTGTGACAACCCCACACTTTCAAGCAATTAAATGCAATAAAATATATTTAAAAAAATATCTTTTTACCGACGTCCGGAGTAGGTCGACTCTTTCGGGGCAGCAGGACGTCGTCGGCTCGAAGTGAAGCGTTTCCGGAGCAAGGCGCGAGCGTAGAAGAACTTGGAGACTTGGAAGAAGTGTTGTTATTAAGGGTCGAGGGCTCTATTTATAGCTGGGGGCGCCCGGAACGTCGGGGCCGCCCCCCGTGGCTGCCGATCCGCAGCCCTCTGGTCAAGCTGATCTCTTATCTTCGGATCAGCCTTTGACCGGGGCGCCCGAAGCGCTCGGGGCGCCTCCCTTGACCGGTCAAAACCTCATCTCTTGTTGGCTTCGCGAGGGCGAGCTTCGGCAGCTGATTCTGCGTGAGTGGGGGGGCGCCCGACATGCGGGGCGCCCGATACACGCGGGGCGCCCCGAATAGCGCTGCTGTCGGGGCTTTTCTTGGTCTGCTGACTTGTTTGACTCTGGGGGGCGCCCGAAACATCCGGGGCGCCCAGCTCAGCTACTGCCTCACTCCTTTGAGGCTCTCTGAGCTGCAGATACACAGTCCTTCGGTCCTGCATCCAGGGTTAGTCCAAAACAGCAAATAAGTGTTAATTATACAGCCTGGCTGTCTTGGTTCTGACTTTGGTCTCCGAAATGGAGCCCTAGGTCGAACCGACGCCTACTGTTCCCTTGACGGGGAACGCGTCCTCACTGGTTCGCTCCTCCAGTGACTTACCTCACTTACCTTGTGCAGCTCTTACTTGACTTCTTGACCCACCAGGACTTCCTGCCAAGGCTCAACCACCTGGTCTTCCTGCCAAGTCTCAACCAACTTGGTCTTCAGCCAGTTGTCAGGTCCCGCGACCCAACTGGACTTCCGCCAGGACTCAACCATCCTGGACTTCAGCCTGGTGTCTGGTCCTAAGTCTTTCAACCCTGCACACTTAGTAAAGAGGTTAAACACTAACAACCCTAACTTTAACCACTTTGTCATACATCAAAACCCGAGTTTGACCGTTAGTGCAAACTGCACCAACAATCTCCCCCTTTTTGATGTATTGACAACTCAGGTTAAAGTTAGAAAAAAACAGCAGATATGAACTTGCATAAACATGCAAACAATATAACAAATAGGTAGAAATAATGTGAAATAAGCATGCTGTTTGCAATTAATTAACTGTAAATAAATGTGAAAAAGCATGCTGTTTGCAATTTTCTAACCCTTTTACCCTACTCTCCCCCTTTGTCATTCATCAAAAAGAATATAAGCATAATAACTTTTAAGGGAGTAGAAATATAGGCTAAGTGTTAGAAAAAAACTAGTCTTAAATTTATTAACTTAGCTTAAAAAAATTTCTTTAAAAAATTTTTTTTTCAGAAAATATAATATCAATCTTAAAAAATTTTAGGGATCAATATTTATCAAAATTTTCAAATGTGTTTTGTCAAAAATGACATTTTGAAAAAGTATTTTGACCTCAGCTCCCCCTGGACCAAGTAATGATTGTGGTCCCTTTTCATATGTCTAACTCTAGTTACTGACTAACTATCTAGATGATAGTAGTGTTCACTGAGTTAGTCAAGTCAAGTAATAATGTCTAGCTCAGATTTTAGTGCAAGACTACTTGACTTGATCACTGTAACGTTGGTATTTTACGCCCAGACTTACTGTGATGCACTGACTTAAGCATTCGGAAGTCCAGGCAGAGTCCTATGCATCTCACAACCGTTCTATGTTTTTGCAAACACAAACAAGTTAATCTTAATGTGTTTTGTGAGATGCGGCTACCTAAAACATAGGTTCATGCAATTCTAGGGTCAAGCTTAGGCTAAGTCTGCCAGTTTTGAAAATCAGATTTGAAAGACAATAAAAGTTCTTGAAAACCACATTTGAAAGTCCGTGTTAAGTTAAATTTTGAAATATAATAAACTTTGAAAAACAAGTTTGAAAAATCCGTGTTTTTAAAACTCACAAACTGAAAAAGTTAACTTAAGCTTATCAGGTCAGTCCTAGTCTATAACACACATTCCTATTAACTTCTCAAGTTGCTAATTCAGATTCAGGAAGTGGTTTGGTAAATATATCAGCTAGATTAGACTTAGATTCAACATGGTTAAGTTCAATTTCTCCTTTATTTACATGATCTCTGACAAAATGGTGTTTGATTTCTATATGTTTGGTCCTAGAGTGGTGGATTGGGTTTTTGGTTAATTGATTGAACTTAGGTTATCTATAAAAATTTTGACTTTCTTAAAATCTAAGTTAAAATCTTTTAAGGTATACATCATCCAGAGTAGTTGGGCTACACATTCACCCATTGCTATGTACTCAGCTTCAGTGGTGGATAGGCAACACAATGTTGTTTTCTACTGAACCAACTAACTAGTGAGGGTCCTAGAAGTTGGCATCCACCACTGGTACTTTTTCTGTCTAACTTACAGCCAGCATAATCTGAGTCAGAGAATCCAATAAGTTCAAACTGGGCTGTTCTAGGGTACCAAATCCTAAATTTTTTGTCCCTTTGAGATACCTAAATATCCTTTTAACTAGGGTTAGATGTGATCTTTAGCACATGTTTGATACCTAGCACACATACTAACTGCAAAGAGAATATCAGGTCGACTTGCAGTTAGTAAAGTAAGCTACCTATAGCACTTCTATAATACTTAAGGTCAACAGGTTTGCCATTTGTGTCACTATCTATAGTTTGATTGGTAGCCATAGGTGTCTTAATTTCTTTAGCACTATCCATTCCAAATTTTCTAAGTAATTCTTTAGTGTATTTTGTTGATAGACAAAAGTACCCTCACTAGTCTGTTTTATTTGTAACCCTAAAAAGAAAGTTAATTGACCTACTAAACTCATTTCAAATTCATTTTCCATTACCGTTATAAAATCTTGTAAAAAGTTTGAGTTAGTTGAGCCAAATACTATATCATCTACATATACTTGAGCTATAAAATATCAGTTTTTAGAGTTTTAACAAATAGTGTTGGGTCAATTTGCCTTGGTTAAAGCCTTTAGATACTAAGTAGTTAGACAATTTTTCATACCAGGCCCTAGGGCTTGCTTAAGTCCATATAAGGCTTTCTTAAGTCTAAAGACATAGTCAGGGTGTTCTAAGCTTTCAAAACCAGGAGGTTGACCTACATAAACCTCTTCTTTAATTAGGCCATTTAGGAAGGCTGACTTAACATCCATTTGATAAAGCTTAAATCCTTTATGGGCTGCATAACTTAAGAGCATTCTAATGGATTCAAGTCTGGCTACAGGGGCATAGGTTTCATCATAATCAAGACCTTCTACTTGGCTAAACCCCTTAGCTACTAGCCTAGCCTTATTCCTAACTGTTTCTCCTTGTTCGTTAAGTTTATTCCTAAAGACCCATTTAGTTTCAATAAATTTCTTGCCTTTAGGTAGGGGTACTAAGTCCCAGACTTGACTACGTTCAAATTGGGCTAACTCTTCCTGCATGGCTATGATCCAATCAGGGTCAAGTAAAGACTCTTCTATAGACTTGGGTTCAATTTTTGAAATCAAGGCAATTTGACTAAGGTTCCTAAAAGCTGATCTAGTCTGAACCCTTAGTTCTGGATCACCTAAGATTTGATTAGTTGGGTGGGCTGAGCTAACTCGTACAGTTCTGGGTTGGTTAGGTTCAGTATCAGGTGTGGGTTCAGTTAGATCATCGTTTTGGTCCTCCATTTGCCTTTCATCAGGGTCAGTACTGGATCTAACAAAGTCAATTGGTTGGTAGATGGTTTGATCAGAGTTATTTGAGTCAGATTTTTCATCAAATTTTACATTTGTAGTTTCTTCAATTTTTAGGGTAGTTTTGTTATAAACTCTATAGGCTCTACTGGTAAGGGAATAACCTACAAAGATACCTTCCTCAATCTTAGAAGTGAATTTACCTAAGTGTTCTCTAGTGTTTAAGATATAGACTTTACATCCAAATACTTTAAGGTATTTAATGTTAGGTTGTTTGTTATAATAGATTTCAAAGGAGGTCTTTCCTAGGTTTTTAATTAGAGTTATTCTATTTTGTACATAACAAGCTGTACTAACAGCCTCAGCCCAAAGGTATTTAGGTAAGTTGTATTCATTAAGCATTGTTCTAGCTGCTTCTTGTAGTGTTCTATTTTTTCTTTCTACAATTCCATTTTGTTGAGGTGTTTTAGGGCAAGAGAATTCGTGATGGTAGCCTTTTTCTAGACAAAATTGATTAAATTTATGATTTTTGAATTCTCCGCCATTATCGCTCCTAAATCTTTTGATTTTAACCCCCTTTTCATTTTCCGTTAGTTTACAAAATTGAGTGAGTGTATCAAAAGTTTCATCTTTATTTTTTAAGAATTTTACCCAGGTAAATCTTGAATAGTCATCTATAATTACTAGGTAGTATAGGTTCCCATTAATTGATTTAACCCCATGTGAGTCAAATAGGTCTAGGTGAATTAATTCCAGAATTGACTTGGTTTGAGTTTGATTAGTTGGTTTGTGGGTTGACCTAGTTTGTTTTCCTTGTTGACAAGCATTACATAAGGTTGACTCAAGGTTAGATAACTTTGGTAGGCCTCTAACTACACCATTTAGTTTAGGTAGTTTTCTGAAGTGAGTATGTGAAAGTCTCCTATGCCAGAGCCAAGTCTCATCCTTATGGGTTAAGAGGCAATTTTCTAAGGGACAGGTTAACTTAATTTCATAAATGTTATTGTGCCTAAGTCCTCTAAGTGTGATGTTTGGGTTGTCATTGTGTTTGATCAGACATTCATTGGATAGGAACCTAACCTTATAACCAGTGTCACACAATTGGCTAATGCTTAGTAAATTGAAGTTGAAATTTTCAACAAGTAATACATTTGTTATTATGAAATCAGACTCAAGTTCAATATTGCCTAGGCCAATTACCTTAAGTTTACTGTTGTTTCCAAAAGCAACAGTCCCTAGTCTTTTGTACTTGAGTTCTGTAAATTTGGTGAGATCCCCAGTCATGTGTCTGGAGCATCCACTGTCAATGATCCATTTATTTTCCTACAGTTAAGTAAACGGTTTAGACCTAGGTTGAGTTTTTTGAAAAAAATCTAAAAAGATTTAAACACTTGAGTTTGAATTTTAAATTTGAGTTATGTTAAGTTTGACTTTGAATTTGATTTTAATTTGAATTTGAATTTTAATTTTAATTTGAATTTGAATTTTAATTTTAATTTGAATTTGAATTTGAATTTGAATTTTAATTTTAATTTGAATTTGAATTTTAATTTGAATTTGAATTTTAATTTGAATTTTAATTTGAATTTTAATTTTAATCTGAATTTTAATTTTAATTTTAATTTTAATTTTAAATTTTAATTTTAATTTTAATTTGAATTTTAAATTTTAATTTGAATTTGAATTATCAATCAATAATTTAAATTTGGTTATCCTTATTCATCTCACTCGGTCTAAGTTATCAATCAAGGGAGTCCTATGATTTTGTGAGATGGTTTTGAGTTTGATTAGAAAAGTTAACTTGACCTTGTGTTAGATCCAAGTTTAACAAGTAGTAATTTAAAAGTACACTTCAATAATTGGCTTCCAGGCCATGGCGAGGCACAGTGGCCTTCTTTGGCCGAAGCCTTATTGGAGCAACAACCATTTTCTAGGCAAAGCCGCTTAAAGAAGTTGAACTTTTAACTTACTCATTGAAAACCTTGGTACTAAATAGTACAAGATTCAAATTAACTTTGAAGCTAATCCTAAGTGCCCACCTGGGCAGAGGCTGATTTTAAGGTGCCAACTAGTTTGGAGCCTCCCCCTAAATTGTAGACTGGGTGTCTAGGGTCAATGTAATGGATGTCCCTTTTTGGGACATAAAATTGATTCTGACCTACTTGCTTTGTTAGATAAGCTTTCGGGACCCACGCTTTTCGTTGATTTTTGCGGGGGTGGATAAAGGAGATAAAGGATCTTTGGTTCGATCTTGATTTATATCCTATCCCAGATTTGTTTTACATGCCCTTTTGTGATCCAAGAATAAGGTCAAGGTTCTTGGATCGGGTTGTGAAAGTTGCTAGTAGATCCTTAAGTTTTAGGACTTCACCCTTTAGGGTTGAGTTTTCAGTTTCAAGCTCAATTAATTTTTGATTTTGAGTTTGTTCAGTTAATGTTCTGGTGTTAATTAATTGCTCCTTAAGGTCTTGATTTTCCTTAAGGAGCTGGTCATTTCTAGATTCAGATGCAAGCAATTTTTTATTCAAGACAGAAATAATTTTAAAGAACTTTTCATTTACTGAATCTAAATATACCTTAGTAGAGCCGTCTGAAAATAGTCCGATCTCTTGGCTCGACTCGTATTCGGAATCCTTGTCTTGGTCCGAGTCCGATTCTGGTCCGGTTGCCATCAGTGCGAGGTAGCTTGCGTTCTTCGGTTGTTCATCGTCGGAATCGTCCGAGCTTTCATCCCACGTGGCTTGAAGAGCCTTCTTCTTTTTGTTCTTAGTGGGTTGGTCCTCTTTCTTGTAAGGGCATTCATGTTTGAAGTGCCCTTTTCTGTTACAGCCGAAGCAGATCATTTTGCTTTTACCTTCAGTGCTGTAGGGCTTCATTACCTTTTGAATATCTTTCTTTGAAAATTTGTTCTTCCTTCTGGTGAACATTTTTCTTACCAAGTTCACCAGTTGTTCTTCTTTATCAGAGCCTGACTCATCTTCAGGTTCTTCTTGGACTTTTCTCTTTGATTTGGCTTCCTTTGGTGAACCTGCAAATAAAGCTAGCCCTTTCTCGACCTTGGCGTTAGTTTGCTCATGCAGCTCTAATTCACAAAATAGTTCATCCAGATTTATTTTTGAAAGGTTCCTAGAAATTTTATAGGCATCTATAATAGATGCCCATAGTGAGTTTCTAGGGAACGCATTTAACGCGTACCTTATGATGTCCCGGTTCTCCTGTTTGTGCCCGATCATGTGGAGTCCATTCAGTATGTCCTTGATCCGGGCGTGGAGTTGGCTTGCAGATTCTCCTTCCTGCATTTTTATATTAAATAACTTATTTAAAAGTAAATCCCTTTTTGTTACCTTGGCATCAGAGGTGCCTTCATGTAGTTCAATTAATTTGTCCCATAGCTCCTTTGCTGAGTCGGTTGGTCCAATTCTGTTTAGTTCCTCTTTGGTAAGTCCGCACTGGAGGGTGTTCTGGGCTTTGAACTCGGTCTGAGCCTTTTTCTTCATCTCCGAGTTCCATCTGTCGGGCCTTAGTGGAGCATTATTTCCCTCATCCATTGGCGGTGTGTAGCCTGTTTGAACTGCAAACCACTGATCCATGTCGGTCTTCAGATAAACCTCCATCCTTCTCTTCCAGTAGGGAAAGTCTTCCCCATTAAAGAGGGGAGGGCGAGCAGTGCTATAGCCTTCACCTTGGGCCATTTAACTTCTGTGCACACGAAGTAGAAAAATATCCCAAGACTGGGTCTTGGATTAGTAGTGCGGGAAATGATAAACTAACTAAAAGCAACTTGAACGGTGTTGCACCAGATTCAAGTAAAATCAAACGAACGAAAAAAGATAATCCAAATCTAGGCAACGATACCTAATTTAGATCAAGTGTAGCGAAAAACCAAAACTAGAAAAAAAAAATGGATTTCCCCCGGCTCTTATGGTGGTTGCACCGATACAGAGCGTACCAGGCTCTGATACCACTTGTAGGATCGATGCACGTGAGAGGGGGGGTGAATCACGTGCGTTTTTCAAAAATCAAAGTGCTTTAAAAAGCGTGCACAGCGGAAACGAATGAAACGAAAAACAAACACACTAACACAGACGAGTTTTACTTCGTTCGGAGCCTTCGTCGACTCCTACTCGAAGGCCCAGGTCCCTAGGACCTTTCCGTTGGGCAATCCACTAATATTCTCTATCGGTAAGCACCAATAGAGTAAGCGAGTACAGAGGAATTTGAAAGTGTGACAACCCCACACTTTCAAGCAATTAAATGTAATAAAATATATTTTAAAGAAAATATCTTTTTACCGACGTCCGGAGTAGGTCGACTCTTTCGGGGCAGCAGGACGTCGTCGGCTCGAAGTGTAGCGTTTCCGGAGCAAGGCGCGAGCGTCGAAGAACTTGGAGACTTTGGAAGAAGTGTTGTTATTAAGAAGAGGGTCGAGGCCCTCTTTATATAGGGCAGGGGGCGCCCGACATGCTCGGGGCGCCCCCCACGTGGCTCTTGATCCGGCGAGCCCTCTGGTCAAGGCTGATCTCTTCATCTTCGGGATCAGCTTTGACCGGGGCGCCCGAAGCGCTCGGGGCGCCTCCCTTGACCGGTCAAAACCTCATCTCGTTGGCTTCGCGAGAGCGAGCTTCGGCAGCTAGCAGTGAGGTGGCACAGGGGGCGCCCGATACACGCGGGGCGCCCCGAATAGCGCTGCTGTCGGGGCTTTTCTTGGTCTGCTGACTTGTTTGACTCTGGGGGGCGCCCGAAACATCCGGGGCGCCCAGCTCAGCTACTGCCTCACTCCTTTGAGGCTCTCTGAGCTGCAGATACACAGTCCTTCGGTCCTGCATCCAGGGTTAGTCCAAAACAGCAAATAAAGTGTTAAATTATACAGCCTGGGCTGTCTTGGTTCTGACTTTGGTTCTCCGAAATGGAGCCCTAGGTCGAACCGACGCCTACTGTTCCCTTGATGGGGAACGCGTCCTCACTGGTTCGCTCCTCCAGTGACTTACCTCACTTACCCTTTGTGCAGCTTTACTTAACTTCTTAACCCACCAGGACTTCCTGCCAAGGCTCAACCACCCTGGTCTTCCTGCCAAGTCTCAACCAACTTGGTCTTCAGCCAGTTGTCAGGTCCCACGAACCCAACTGGACTTTCCGCCAGGACTCAACCATCCTGGACTTCAGCCTGGTGTCTGGTCCTAAGTCTTTCAACCCTGCACACTTAGTAAAGAGGTTAAACACCAACAACCCTAACTTTAACCACTTTGTCATACATCAAAACCCGAGTTTGACCGTTAGTGCAAATTGCACCAACATGGAGCCCATATGTAAATATGGGGGTTGGTGAGGTAATTCAATAAGGATCCTTTAGTGGAATGAATCCTCATTAATGGACCGGGTCCATTAGCAGGCCAAGATCCAACTCCTCCTTATGGTCCTTACCGTAGTCCTATAAATACCCCATGGTGGTATGAAACCAAGTTGATGGTTAATCTAATAGATCACAAGAAATCCTAGCCTCAACTCTTCTCTCCTCTCTCATTCTCTCCCTCTCCTTCACGGTTTGAGCAAGTGGCACCGAACAACATGCTTCTCCACCATGCAAATTATGCAATTAATTTGCTTCAACGCATGAGCAATTAATTTGCTCCATGCGTTGCTTTGCTCCAATGCATGAAACTCCTTCTCCAACGCATGCAATTCCTTCTCCATGCGTTGCATGCAATTCCTTCTCCATTTAATTGCGTTGCATGCAATTAAAATTGCCTCCCTGCCGTTTAATTGCATTGCATGCAATTAACAAGTTGCAACGTGGAGTAAATGGGAGTAAATTGCTCCCTGCCGATAAATTGCATGCAATTTTCTTCTCCAAAGGGATTGGCTCACGGCAAAGTTGAAGAAATTGATTCTTCTTCTCCAATTAGATTGGAGAAATGTTGCTCATTCAACTTGGGCAGATTGGAGAAAGTTCACGCAACTTGGAGAGAAATCTCCAGCCAAGTTGTGTGAATCTCCAGCCAAGTTGCATGGAGAGCAAAGCGACTTTGTCCAGCACATACTTGCATCTTGTAGAAAGGTTGCTCACGCAACTTTCAGGCTGTGGAGAAGTTGATGTGAGGAGAAGAAGGCGAGTTGGTGTGGACAGCAACTCAAAGCTCGGGCGCCGGCGGTGGAGGAGAGGAATAGATTGGGTTTTGTGTTTGGATTATCTTCTTCCTAGGAGTAGCCAGCGACATCCCTTTGGTTAGGGATTGGTTGGCGCAAGGAGAAGGGATCGACTTAGTGGCCATAGGTCTTGGTAGATTGTCGCCCACACGGCGTCCAAGAGGGGAGGGTCATACGGTAGAAGATCGTAAGGTAACGGAAGGTATATTCTTCCTTGGCTCCTTTCATTATGTTATTTTGCATCTTTATTATTTACCTTGTCATTTCATATTTGTTATTTAATTATTTTGATTGCGAATCATAATAAATAATTATTTAACTGGACCCCGACCATAAACATAAAAGCCGGCGATCAACTCGTCGCCTTTTCCGCGGTCGAACGATCGAGCAAATTGCAAGGCCAATTTTGGTAATTGGCTAAGTTACAATTTGGATTGTTCGATACGGCACGAGACGGTCGATAGGAGACGACTCTCCATTTGGATTAAATTTTAATCCGTAGGCATGGAGAGGTTTCTCGGATCGACCAGGTATTCGCTTAGGAACCCGCCAAGCCATACCCAACAGACTACCCCTGGGGCAGTCGACTGGTATAGCCTTAATTGCTAGCCAACGGCTATATTTCGGGGTTACCAGTCGACTGCTCCTTGAGCAGTCGACTAGTCTAGTCGACTGCCCCTGGAGCAGTCGATTGGTCCAAGGCTGAAAGCCTACTGTGAGTTTTGGAGATTGCTGGCAGTCGACTGCCCTTTTACCAGTCAACTGCTCAGCTTACAATATCACTCCGAACACTTTCCTTCACGTGTGCCTTCAGGTATACTCCCTTGGCTTGCCCCTTGAAGTCTTCTTCCTTCGGCTATTATCCCTCGGATGCGCACACAAGCCTTCCCTTGGCTTGCCTCTATGCCACCTTTCACGTGTGCCCTTTAAAGTCCACTTCCCGACTTACCCTTGGAGTTCTCCTCCCTCGGCTCTCGTCCCTCGGATATGTCCTCTATGTGTGATTCTCCAAGTCCTGCAAACTCAATCACACATATCAAATACAACACAACACCCTAACCTTAAACATATTGTCCCTCACACATCAAAACCATGATCTTCCCTATCATTCTTGGGCCGATTACCTCAACAATCTCCTCCTTTTTGATGTGTGGCAATATTTTTAAGTTAGGGAGAAAATAACAGCAAATAACAATAATAATTGAAAAATAAGACATAGTAAAACTAAGAAGAACCTCCCCCTTAACTCATGTTTTCTCCCATTTTCAATTCTTATTATAAACCAAGAGTTAAGTTGCAAACCTAACTTAACAACAAGCAACAACAATCGAAAATACAAGACATAGTAAAATCTAAGGGGTAATCTCCCCCTTAACCTATGTCTTCTTCTCATTTTCAATTTTTATTGTAATCCAAGGGTAAATCAAAAGTTTAAGCTAAAAATATAACTTAAACCACCCATTCTCCCCTTTGACACCATCAAAATGATTGCCCTAAGCAATACACACCCATGACATCAAATGAGGGAATCCTCATTTCTGAAAAGAATTGCAGAAACTGAAACTAGTCGTACCAGTCGACTGCTCCCAGGGCAGTCGACCTGTAAAACAAACAGAAGGTTTTCCAGGCTAGATCATTCGACTACCCCTGGGGCAGTTGACTGATACTCTATCAGTCCCAATTTTCAGCTTCTGAGCCGAATTTCAGAAACCTCCCAAAAATTTAAAAAAATTCTAAAAATTATAAAAATTTGCAAACATGTTTCATGTAAGATACTCTATCAGAAAAAATATCATTTCGTGAAAAATCCAAACATGTTTGACTCTTTGATAAAATCTCAAAGTTCTTGAAAAACACTAAGTTTGTATCAAACTTTCAACTTAGTTTTGCAATCATATATCTTCTAACCTTATTGAAAAACATATAAAGCACAAAATGATTTTCAAATATTTAAAATGTCCAATCATGATCTTTGGGCAAGATGTCTATTAATTAAATACGTGCTTTCCCAATGGTTGGTCTATTTCTCATAATTTGATACATATAATGACCCAACACTATGCCACAAGCACAAGTGAATTATTTGTATCATCCTAATGGATCAAGCACCATCTTCCTATTGTATTGTCCCAAGGTTCATCCTATATTTTTACAAAACACATATCAAGGCCCCTTCTTAAGGATGTAAACTCCGATTCGGGAAGAGGCTTGGTAAAAATGTCGGCAAGGTTTGACTTTGACTCAACATAGTGCAAATTTATGTCACCCCTTGCCACATGATCCCTAATGAAGTGATGCTTCACTTCAATGTGTTTTTTTATAGAATGGTGAACCGGATTCTTAGTCAAATTAATTGTACTTATATTATCACACAAAACCTTGACCTTGGAATAATGTAACTCGTAATCCTCTAAAGTGTGCATGATCCAAAGTAGTTGGGACACACAACCACCCATTGCCACATATTCGGCCTCCGTTGTTGATAGGGCAACACATGGTTGTTTCCTGCTACTCCAACTTAATAAAGATGACCCAAGGAATTGACATCCTCCACTAGTACTCTTCCTATCTAGTTTACAACCCGTATAGTCCGAATCGGTGTATCTAATAAGATCAGCATTTGGGGTTCTAGGATATCAAAGCCCGACATTAAGAGTACCTTTAACATACCTTAGGATCCTCTTTACTACCACTAGATGAGACTCTTTGGCACATGATTGGTACCTTGCACACATACCTACCGCAAATAATATATCGGGTCTACTAGCGGTTAGGTACAATAGACTACCAATCACGCTTCTATATTATTTTAAGTCTACCATTTTTCCTTCAAGGTCACTATCCATTTTAACATTTGTTCCTATAGGGGTATATGCTACCTTTGTATTTTCAAGTCCAAATTTCTTAAGCATTTCCCTAGCATATTTAGTTTGATACACATGAGTCTCTTCATTTGTTTGTTTAACTTGGAGACCTAAAAAGAATGTCAATTCTCCTACAAGACTCATCTCAAATTCATTTTTCATATGCTTAATGAACTCATGAAGGAAGTCACTATTTGTTGACCCAAAAATAATATTATCTACATAAACTTGGATAACAAATATGCCCTTATCCTTAGATTTTAGGAACAAAGTTGGGTCAATTGTTCCTTTCCTAAAATCCTTGGACACCAAGAATGATGAAAGCCTTTCATACCAAGCCCGGGGAGCTTATTTCAATCCATACAAGGCTTTTCTTAGTTTATAGACATGTCTAGGGTAATTTGGGTTTTCAAACCCGGGAGGTTATTCTACATAGACCTCTTCCTTAATGACCCCATTAAAGAATGCCGACTTCACATCTGTTTGGTGAAGTATGAAACCCATGTGAGCGGCATGTGCTAACAAAATCCTAATAGACTCCAATCTAGCTACGGGGGCATATATCTCATCGTAGTCTAGTCTCTCAACTTGATTAAACCCCCTAGCTACCAATCTAGTCTTATTTCTAATGATTTTGCCTTGATCATCTAGCTTGTTCCTAAAGACCCATCTTGTGGTTATAATGGTGCAATCATTGGGTCTAAGAACTAATTCCCATACCTCACTCCTTTCAAATTGATTCAACTCCTCTTGCATGGCTAGGACCCAATTTACATCACCTAATGTCACATCTGTAATACCCAGTAATTGTCTCTTACCTTATTAGGAATTTTATGGTATTTGTTTCTAGCATTTTAGAAATAAAATGGAGAAAAAAGGGGCTGCTGGGCAGTGCACCAGTCGACTGCTAAGGGGTGCAGTCGACTGGTGCCGCAAAACAGAAAGGTTTAAGTCGAGGCAGCAGTCGACTGCTAAGTATAGCAGTCGACTGGTGTCGGGAAAAGGAAACGGGGGGGGGGGGGGGGGGGAAGAAAGAAGGATTAAATGGTCGCGGAGAGGTTCGACCCCGCAACCATGCGTGAGGCAAAGCCTTAAGCGGGTTCGGTTAACCAATAGGCCAAGGGTATCAAGCATAACAAAAGGTGGAGAGAAATAATGTTATAGTAGGGTAGTTAGGTTTTCATGAGGAGGTATTTAATCTCCGCTTAAGACGCGTGAAACCCTTGGAGGGGATTCTGTGGCCGCGCACTAGAGGAGGGCGAGAGAAGGTTGCGAGAGCAAGGGAGGTCAAGGAGTTCTTCTTCTCTTCTTCCTTTCCCTTGAGTAGAGAAGACCTAGGGTTTCCCCCTAGGGCTAAGGGTGAAGTTACTCACGACAAGGAAGAAAAGAATTCAACGTTAGGGGTTCTTCTCCCCTTTTTGTGAGTTTTCGTCAAGATAATTGTAAGTAAATCCCTCACCTGCAATAGGAGTAGTTTCGTTGCGAAATTCTTGTTGTAGAACCCTAATTTTGAAAGTTAGATGCATGTTTCATGAAAATTGGATAATGGCATGTTTAGGCTTTTCAAGTTACATGTTTTATTATGATAGAAATTCAATTTGGTTGCATTGAATGTAAGTAGGCCAAGCATGATAAGTTTTTATACTCTTGAAAAGACCTAAAAGTGAATTTTGGGTTAAGGGCACGTAAGGTGCTCGATGGAAAGTTTAAGTAAGAAAAGTAAAGGTTTTAGAATGCAAATTTATGCAAAGAAAGTTAGTTGATAAGTTTAAGTATGGTAAGTAAGGAAAGTATTTTACTTTTGTAAAGAGACATGTACCGGGCAAATGAGAGGCCCACAGAAAGTTAGAAAGTAAAGCTCTAATAGGGTGCGGTGGTTAGCTACCCCGAAACCTATTAGGGAAGCGCGCATTGGTACACTGATACCATGGTACGATGTCAAAGCCTAAAGAGAAAGTTGATTATTATTTTTAAGTATAAAAGTATATATGTGAGTGTTTCCTTTTTAGTAAGTGTTTTAGTTCATGTGTACATTGATACATTGCAAGCATGATAAAGTATTTCAAGTTGTAAGCATGTTTAGTTGTAAGTATTTTGAAGCAAGTAAAGTTTTCAAGCATTCTTTGAAATGAGCATGTTTAGTATCGATAAGTGATTTTTGTGAGTAGGGATTTACTTACTAAGCATTGTGCTTATTAGTTGCATTTCCTTCTATTGCAGATAAAGGAAAAGAAAAGGCGTAAGTTGGGGAGGCGACAGGACTTGCATTGGTCCTCAGTGGCAGTGGAACCGTGGAAGGGAGTTGTTGGGTCAAGTATTAAAGGAGTTTAATGTTTTAGAAACATATAGTTTAATGTCCTAGTTGATTAAGTATGAACAACATGTTTAATTTCCGCATAGAGTTAAGAGTTGATACAAACTCTAGAGTGTTTACCTATGGTTTTACATGTGTTATGTTAGTTTTGTTAAGTTCCGCAATATTTCTAATTTTAAGCATTTGGATTCGTTTGGAGTTGCTAATGGGTTAAATAAACTAGTATAGAGTGTAGCATTTGAGTTATACCATGATAGTGGATGATCATGTGTGTTTAATGGGTGTTCGAAAGTGTGTATCGAGTCTGAAAGTTGCAGTTTGAGGAGTACCAGTCGACTGGTCCAAGGACCAGTCGACTGCCCATCAAAACAGAAGGTTTCGTGGGTTATAGCAGCCGACTGCTAAGCTTGGCTGTCGACTGCCCCGCGAACAGAAGGGTTCTGTGCGTGCAGCAGTCGACTGCTAGCTTCAGCAGTCGACTGATGCATACACCAGTCGACTGCTGAAGCAAGCAGTCGACTGGTGCCGCACTTGAAGTGGGAAAAAAAACACGAGTTGTTTTCTAAGAAGCTAAGGTAAAGGCTAGGGTTCAAGTCCAAGTTAAGGGTGAGTAGTAGTCAATGTAAAAGTGGTGTAAGAAAAGTAAGAAGAAGAAGATCGACGGCCCGACTCACGTGTAAGAGTGTATACATATATGTATTTATATGTTAGAAAAGGGTAGAGAAGTCGGGTCGTCACATCATCAATAGATTTTGGTTCTAATTGAGAAATCAAGGCAATTTGACTACTTTGTTCCCTAAAGTAAGACCTAGTCCGCACCCCTTGAGTGACATCACCCATTATTTGGTCAATGGGGTGATCTTGGTGATGCCTTAAAGGCCTAGAGGTTATGGGTTCATTTGCTACAATATGCTCATCCTCTACTGCGCTTCTCCCTCCCCCTTGATCATTGCCCTCCAAATGAAGGTCTTGAATTTCTTAGGTAAGGGGTTGATTTTCCTCTATGTCCTTATCAATAGAAGATTTCCTAGGGTAGGTGTTTGTAGATTCATCAAAATCAACATTTGAAGATTCCTCAATTACCTTGGTCCTTTTGTTGTACACTCTATACCCCCTACTAATAGATGAATGACCAACTAAAATCCCCTCATTCGCTTTAGATTCAAACTTCCTTAAGTCATCCTTGGTGTTTAGAATGTAGGTCTTACATCCAAAACCCCTAAAATAATGGATTTGTGGAATTCTCCCATTCCACAACTCAAATGGGGGGTTTTTCTAAAAACCTATGAATTAAAATCTAATTTTGAATGTAACAAGCGGTATTTACCGCTTCGACCCAAAAATAGCTAGAAAGAGAATATGCATTAAGCATAGTCCTAGCGGCCTCTTATAATGCCTTATTTTTCCTTTCTACTACACCATTTTGTTGAGGGGTCCTTGGGCATGAAAATTCATGCTTGTACCCATTTTCTAGACAAAATTATGAGAAGTCTCAAACTCCCCACCATGGTCACTCCTAATTCGGTTGATTTTGAGGTGTTTCTCATTTTCAACCCTCTTACTAAAGCCTATGAAGATCTCTAAGGTATCATCCTTATGTTTCATGAAAAACACCCAAGTAAATCTAGAAAATTATCTATAATAACTAAATAATACTTACTCCCTACTAGTGAAGGAGTGCTATGACAATCAAAAAGATCCATATGTAATAATTCTAAAGGCAAAGTAGTACTAGTTAAGATTTTGCCTTTGTGTGATGATTTTGATTGCTTACCCTCTTGGCATGCATCACACATCTTGGTCTTTTCATACTTGATCATAGGAAGCCCCTTCACCAACTCTTTCTTTGCCACTCTTGCAATGTTCTTCATGTTGATGTGCCCAAGTCTCCGGTGTCACAACTATTCTTCTTCTTCTTTAGATATGAGACACTTAGGCAAATTATTAGAAGCATAAGCAAGATTAAGATAGTAAAGATTAGCCTCTCTATATCCTTCTAACATAACATTTTTGGGCCCATTTTATTTAATTAGACACTTTCTAGCATGAAACTCAACACTATATCCCGCATCATAAAGTTGACTTACACTAAGTAAATTAAATTCCATTCCCTTAATTAAAAGAACTTTGTGAATAGAGATTGTAGGAGATACCTCAATGGTTTTCCTACCACTTATTTTGAGTTTCCCACTATTTCCAAAGAATACGGTCTCTTCTCTTAGGTAGCTAATAGTGGTGAACTTGCTCACATCCCCGGTCATATGTCTTGAGCACCCACTATCTACAATCTATATTTTTGAGGCATCCTTCACTTTTACCTATACAACATGGAAAACACAAGCTTTTGGTATCCAAATTTTAGTTCCACAAGAATCATTTAAATATTTCTTTGGTACCCAAGCCTTCTTTGCATTTCCCTTAGCTCCTTGTCTCCTAGAGGCACCAATTCTACACATAAGTGAAACAAAAGCTACTTCCTTAATCTTTGGCCTATAACCTATCCCGGCGTTGTTGTACACGACTCTTTGACTATTTATTATCATATCAAGGTTACTAGAGCCCACTTGTAATTTTCTAAGTGTCTTGGTGAGGTCCTCTACCTTTTCCCTTAGTTTCCTATTTTCTTTTTCAAAACATGCATCATTTGAAATAATAGAGGGAACATGCAAGTTATCCTTAAGTTTCATTGATTCTAGCTTAAGCATGTAAACTTCATCTTTAAAATCCTTAATTTTCCTCCTAGCATTATTCAAATCAACATTTGTACTAGTAATAATTTTGATAAGAGTAGAGGAGGGTAAGCTATATACCTCACTTACCGAAGTCTCGGATTCGGATGATGATGATGAGTCTTCACTTTCTTCTTCACTACTAGAACTCCTCTCATCATCGGATGACTCCAAGTTATCCATTCCCATAAGTGCAAAGTGGGACACATGCTCTTCTTCTTCCTCCGAAGATGATAGATCACCCCAAGTAGCTTTTACGTTAGCGGCACTCTTCCCTTTTTCTTTTGACTTTCTCTTTTCACTCTTCTTGCTTCCTTCCTTCTTTTCTTCCCTTTTCTTTAGTTGTGGGAACTCATTCTTCATGTGACCCTCTTGATGGCAATTGTAGCAAATAATGTCCTTCTCTTTGCTCTTGCTTCTTGACCCTTTCCTTCCATAAGACTTGTTAGAAAAACTTTTAAAAGCTCTTCTCATTTTCCTTACCATGTAGGCTTCTTGATCACTATCCATGGAGGCACTAGACTCCTCCGACTCGGATGATGATGAGTAGATGATCTTCTTTTTCTCCTTTTTTTTCTTTTCCTTTTCTACAATAAAAGCTACACATTTTTCTTTAAAAGAAATGTTAGCTTGCTCAAGTAACTCAAATTCACAAAATAGATCATCTAACTTTACCGTAGAGAGATCCCTCGACACTTTATAGGCAACAACCATTGATGCCCACAAGGTGGTCCTAGGGAATGATTGGAGAATATACCTCACGAGATCTCGATTCTTAAGCTTCTCACCGATTACATGGAGTTCGTTAATTATTTCTTTGACTCTTCCATGTAGTTGGCTTACTGTTTCATTGGCCTTCATTGTGAGTGATTATAGTTGGGCTGCCAAGAGGTCCTTCTTGGCCCTTCTCGACTCATTTGATCCTTCGTTGAGTTCGACGAGCTTCTCCCAAAGTTCCTTTGCGCTCGTGAAAGACCCCACTTTGTTGAGTTGTTCTTTTGATAATCCGCATTGAACCGTTGTGGTGACCTTTGCATTTGCTTGCGTCTTTTTCATCATCTCCTTTGTCCAAGTTCTCATCGGTAGTAGCTTTCCTCTTTCATTAACGGGTGCATCGAAGCCATCTACAATACTCATCCAATTTTCAATATCGTTCATCAAATAATACTCCATCCTACATTTCCAATAGGCGAAGTCATTACCGTCGAAGAACGGCGGCCTTGTGGTGCTATAGCCCTCTTGAAACGCCATTTCTTGATGCTCTGGTCAACGGTGAGTTCTCCCGAAGCGAACCTACTCTGATACCACTTGTTAGATCGTGGCGCTTGCTAGAGGGGGGTGAATAGTACTTTTCTTAGAGTTTTCTCTACAAAATTGTTAGCACAATACAAAAATATAATAGAAAACAATAATCCAATGCTAACTCATAGAAATTACTTGGTATCCACCCCGAAAGATGACTAATCCAAGGATCCACACGAGTACACCACCTCCACTATGAAAAGCCTCATTCAAGGTGGAGAAAACCTTTACAAGGTTGTCTTCTTCCTCTTTACAAGATGAAATGAAAGCTAGAGGAAGAGCTGATGACTTTTGGCACTAGCAGCACTTTGTTACACTCAAGAACCATGTCTACCTCGTGCCAAAAAGCCCCCTTTAAATATGAGTACAAGACAACTTCGCAAGCTGTCCAACCCGTACCAGTCGGCTGTCCCTGGGGTAGTCGACTGGTATAGCCTTAATTGCTAGCCAACGACTATATTTAGGGGTTACCAGTCGACTGCTCCTTGAGCAGTCGACTGGTCCAGTCGACTGCCCCTGGAGCAGTCGACTGGTCCAAGGCTGAAATCTAACTGTGAGTTTTGGAGATCGTTGGCAGTCGACTGCCCAGCTTACAATATCACTCTCTCACACTCTGAACACTCTTCTTCACGTGTGTCTTCAGGTATACTCCCTTGGCTTGCCCCTTGAAGTCTTCTTCCTCCGGCTATCGTCCCTCGGATGCGCACACATGCCTTCCCTTGGCTTGCCTCCATCCCACCTGTAACATCCAATAATTTTCATGAATTATTAGGAATTTTTCTGAATTTTTCTAGCATTTTTCGGAATAAAAATAAAAAGGAAAAGAAAAGGGGTTGGGGAGAGGTTTGATCTCGTGACCACGCGGCAGGCCAAGCCTTAAGCGAGCTCGGCTATCCGCAAGGTTGGGGGGTATCAAGCACAAAAAAGGATAAAGTGAAATTATGTTATAGGAAATTAAGTCTTTTTCATGAAGAGGTATTTAAACTTCCGTTTAAGTTGCGATAAGACCCCGATTAGGTTTTGGAGGCTGCGCGAACAGGGAGAGGGAGGCTACGAAACCAAAGGGAAACTCAAGGGATCTCTTCCTCCTTCTTCTTCCTCTTGAGTAGAACACCTAGGGCTTCTTTCCTAGGGCCATGGAGGGGGAATTTGCGCGAAGAAAGGGAAGAGGAGTGCTACGTTAGGATCTAAACCATACTTAGTGAGTTTTCTTCAAGCAAAGGGTAAGTAGATCACTCACCTGCAATAGAAGTAGTTTCTGTTATGTCGTTTTCGATGTAGAACCTTGATTTTATGATCTAAGTGCATGTTTTAAGATTATGCTAATTGTGTGTTTTAAGTTTATAAAGAGAACATATTTATTAACTTAGAACTTGGTTTTGATTAAGTTTTGGTTGTGTGACCTAAGTATGATATGACTAAATTTTTGAAAGGTCCCAAAAATGAGTTTGGGATAAAGGGCACGCAAACTTTCGATGAAAGTCCCAAGTAAGAATGGTAAAGGTTTGAAGTGCAAAATTTATGTAAAAGAAGGATAGCTTGATCGATAAGTATAAGTATTATGAGTAAGAAAAGTATTTTACTTTTGTAAAGTGACATGTACCGGGCAAATGAGAGGCCCACAGAAAGTTGGAAAGAAGCTATAATAGGGTGTGGTGGCTAGCTATCCTGAAACCTATTAGGGAAGCGCGCATTGATACATTGATACCATGGTACAATGTCAAGGCCTAAGGAAAGTTGATTATTATATTTTGAAGTATATGAATATATATAAGTGTTTTCGGTTTCCTAGTGTATGTCTTTATTTCATAGGCTACCATTGTTATGTTGCAAGCATGTTAAAAAGCAAGAGTAAAGAAGTTAGTGTTTTAAAGTATGGACATGTATAAGTATCAAGCCATAAAAAAAAAATCATGAGCATGTTAAGTTTGCAAGTGTTTTAATGCAAGTGAAGGTTTTTCAAGCATGATTGAGCATGATAAGTATGTGAAAGTTTTCCATGTGCATGTATTTTGAAGCAAGCATTCTTTGAAAAAGAGCATGTTTATCATCGAAAGCATGAATTTGTGAGTTAGGATTTACTTACTAAGCAATTCGCTTATTAGTTGCATTTCCTTCTATTGCAGATAAAGGTAAAGAAAAAGCATAAGTTAAGGAGGCGAATGGGACTTGCATTGATGTTCAGTGGCGGCGGAACCGTGGAAGAGATCTTTGGGTTAAGTCTTAGAAGTAATTCTGAACTATAGAAACTTAGTAATTGATGTTTTGATTGGTAGAATGTGAACATTGTGTTTAAATTCCGCATAGAGTTAAAGTGGGGTACAATCTCTAGTATGGTTTCATGTGTTTTGGATAGTTTTGTTAAATTTCGCAAAGATTCTAATTTCAAGTCATTGGATTTGTTTTGGGTTGCTAGGATGTTTATAAAACTAGTATAGAGTATAGAAATGGAGTTGTTTCTTTATATACATTGAAGGTATGTGAATTGTGGACTTTTGAAAGTGGTCCTCGGGTCTGAAATTGCAGATTTCCAGGCATGCCAGTCGACTGGTTCAGATACCAGTCGACTGCTGCTTCGAACATAAGCTTTCTGCCCGATGTATCAGTCGACTGGTCTCCCAGCAGTCGACTGGTGCCGCGCACAGAAGCTTTCTGTGGCTGACACCAGTCGACTGCTAGAATGCCAGTCGACTAGTGCCGCATACAGAAACCTTCTGTGGCAGACACTAGTCGACTGGTCCTCCTAGCAGTCAATTGGTGCCAGTGGGGAAAAAAAAGAAAAAAAAACAAGGAAGATAAAGTTGGGTAGTTGCAACCTAAGACTAAGGCTAAGGTAAAAGTCAAAGTTAAGGTTGAGTGGTAAAAGAGTGACGCCCGGCTTATAGAAGGGAGAGAAGTCGGGTCGTCACACCACCCTTCACGTGTGCCCTTTGAAGTCCACTTCCCGGCTTGCCCTTGGAGTTCTCCTCCCTTGGCTCTCGTCCCTTAGATATGTCCTGTATTTGTGATTCGCCAAATCCTGCAAACTCAATTACACATATCAAATACAACACAACACCCTAACCTTAAACATATTGTCACTCACACATCAAAATCATGATCATCCCGATCATTCTTGGGCCGATTGCCTCAACAACTTGTATGTGTTTAGAGACACATTAGATATAAGTAAGATGTTAAGTTGGTTATTAAAACTTGAGGTATTGATAAAGAGCATCTATTTGAGTTTTAATTTTATCCAAAATAAGAATTTAAGTGAACTCCAATCATTGGGAAAGCTAATGTACAAGTCATGTGTATTTACCCCAAAGAACATGGATGGAAATTATTTTTGAAAATCATCTCAAAACTATTTTGGAAAACCTTGGTAAAGACTATCTTTTGACAACACTCATCATTGATAAAATGGATATAAAATGGAGTGAAACATTGAAGGTTTTTCAAGGTTTTCAATTTTATGTCAATCTTTGAAAATAGCTTGAATTTTCATAGAAAATTATTTTTCCATGATAGTATATGTCATAAATAATATCTACATGAAATTTCATAATTTTTAGAATTTTATAGAATTATTTAGGAGTTTTAGAAAATTAGTTTGAAATTATTTTCAGAAATCAGAAATTCACAATCGATCAGATGATCGATTAGGACATACTCCAATCGATTAATTAATTGATTGGTGAAGATTTTCCACGAGCACAAAAGCTCGTGTAATCGATCAATTGATCGATTAAGGGTAGCTGTAATCGATCAGGTGATCGATTAAGGCACAATTATTCGATTGGGACCCAACATCAATCGATTGGTACGATTGAAATTGACTGATTTCAGTCCTTTAACCCAATTTTGAGTAACCTAATAATCCCTAACCCTTTGGAATACTTTTATAAGTATATTTGAGTTAATTTCATGATGAAATAAAAAAGGAAGATGATTTTAGTGAAAAAATATAGGGTTAAGGAGAGATTTTGATTCAAATTTTAAATTTCGAAACCTCATAACCTCATGATGAGATTTCCTAAAGTTTTAGGAACTCAAACATCATTGTTGGTGCAATAATATAAGTTTAGAGCATGTTTTGAGGGCGAGGTATTCCATAAAAGCATGCGTTTTAATTTTTTCTTTAGGATAAATAAGAAGATGAAAATTGAGAATCTTCATCGTGATGAATGCTCAAGGTTGAGCATGATTTACAATGAAGGGTATGAACTTTCATTGGATGTCTTTGACATATGGATTTTCGAGGAGAGTTTTTGATGTGTGTCAAAAGGGAGAAATTGAAAGGCTAATATAGATTAGTTTTTCTCAAACATATTATCAAACATTAAAAAGGAAAAGATTGTTGGTGCAATCTTCGTTAGGTTAGGGTTGACCTAATTTGACTAGGCTCGGGTGAGTTTGAGTTTCGATGTTTGACAATGATGTTAGAACAGTGTGTGAGTCTAGTGGGACTAAGCACACCTAGTGGGATTAGGTGAAGTCCAGGTGAATCGGGGAGATCACATGCTGGCACGGGAAAAGTTCTAGTGGGACTAGGCACACCTAGTAGGACTAAGTGAATCCCAGATGGATCGGGAAGATTGTACGCTGGTAAAGGAAAAGCCCTAGTGGGACTAGGCACACCTAGTTGGACTAGGTGAAGTCCAGGTGGATCGGGGAGATTGCATGCTGACACAAGAAAAATCCTAGTGGGACTAGGTGATGTCCAGGTGGATCGGGGAGATCCCATACTGGCATAAGAGATGTCCTAGTTGGGAACTAGGCAAGAAAAAGTCCAAGTAGGTCAAAGGTTTGATCGGACACTAGGTGAGGAAGTCCTAACAGGTCACGGTTGACTATGGTTAGGCAAGGGAACCCTAGACTTGAGCTAAGCAAGTTAGGGTTGAACATTTGATTGGGTGATCGATTGACCTATTGTCTCGCGAGAACAGAAAGACCCTTAATCGATTGGGTGATCGATTAATGGGCCTCTCAATCAATTGGGTGATCGATTGGTGCAGGGTTATCGTGAGAACAGAAGGTTATCATGAGAACAGAAGCCTACTGAATCGATTGGGTAATCGATTTAGCATCCTTTTAATCGATTGGACGATCGATTAAGGAGAACCGTAATCAATTGTCCAATCGATTACGGCGGTATTGCGCGAGAGCACAAAAAAGTGTTGAATCGATTCAGCAATCGATTAAGATTTTTTTAATCGATTAGCTAATCGATTAAGCTTCAAAAAATTAGTCGTTGAACGGCTAGTCTGACGTAATAATCGATTAATGATACCCTATGTCGGGGTATATAGGATTTTTACGCAGGATGAAGCGGAACCTCTTCGGCATTCTTCGCACGCTCTTCTACCTTCTTCATAGTTATTTCGAGTGAAGCCTTGGAGCATAGTGCTGCTGTATTTTCAAGGATCAAGAGAGATTCCAAGCTTGAAGAAAGCAAGAAAAATAAAGAGAATTCATTTGTATAAATCTTGTAAGATTTCTTTTGTATTTACTTTTTCTTAAGTGTTTTTTCTTGTAAGTTTGTAAGAGATTTTTCCACCTCAAATAAGAGATCTTTCATAGTGGATGTGAGAGTGAGGAAGAGTGAATCTTTGGATTAGTCACATCAGGGAGATTGATACCAAATAAAATCTAAAGTGTTAACATTGTTTGAAAACTTCTACACAAATCATTAACAAATAAATCGGAACTAATCACTCCTTCCTCCCAACTCACCTACCGGTCCTAACATGCAGAATAAAAATAAAACTTGCAAACTCAAGACTCACATGTTCAAGCGTATGCCCAAAGTTTAGAGATGCTACACTACAAAAATTATCAGCATTACCGACGGAATTTACCAACGGAATTCCGTCGGTAAACCCCATTTCCGACGGAATACCGACAGAAAAAAATACGTCGGAATATTATTTGTCGGAATTAAATTTACCGACGGATATATCAGTCCGTCGGAAAATTTCATTCTCCGACGGAATCGGGTATTCCGTCGGAAATTTCCGACGGAATTGGATATTCTGTCGGCGATTTTCATTGGATTCGATAGGAAATCACCGACGGAAACCCGGATTCCGTCGGAAATCGCTGACGGAATTTAAAATTCCGTCGGGATCAGATTTTCAATTAACACCGACGGAATACGATTTTCCGTCGGTATTTTTTTAAAATAAAAAAAAATATATTTTAATTGTTCAATAAAATAATGACGTTTATTAAAAAAATATTAAAAACATTTATTAAAAAAACATTTATTTTTGATACTATTCCAACGTAATAAAAATATTAAAAAAAATTATTTTTGATAATATTAAAAATATTAAAAACAATTTAATTTGTAAATAAAAAATATTTATTAAAAAAATTGACAATAAAACACATTTCATGCTCATCCATAACACACCATATATCCAAATATCCATAACAACAATATTAAAAATACAAATAAATATTCAAATATAAATATGTCAAGTACAAAGCATTAAACATAACATAACATGGCATCCCTATATGTGAAAATCCTGTCAGGAAAAAAAAAATAATATGTTAAGATAATGATTAAGTAAGTAAATGAAATAATTTAACTAATTATAAAAAATTTTAATACCTGAAGATATTTTTGATAATACGATGAGGATGTTTGACGACAAAATAATGAGTCCTGGAAAATAAAAATAAAACATATTAGCCTATAAAAATATAACATATTAGTTAATAAAAACAAATTAACATTTACCTCAACAAAATCTATTCGTCTCGGTCTCCTGGGTCTTGAGTTTCCTGTGACTCAAAACCGTGCTGTGTCGGAGTGAAATTAGCAATCACAGAATAAAAATGGTCCATCAATGCTTTATTCCTGCGCGACTCCTCCGCTCTCCTCCGATCGTCCTCCGCTCTCCTTCGCTCCTCCTCCGCTCTCCTCTGCTGCTCAGCAGCTATCCAATGATCCATCTTCTGATCCATGGAGAGAATCTGAGAGCGCAGTTCTTGATTTTCTTGTCGTAATGACTGCACCTCAGAAGAAGAAGCAGATGAACTGGCACGACCTCTGGGCATCCTTAGACGATCGAATGCAACTTTGGCCTGCGAACCAAGGCCGTAGAGGGTGGAATTTTTTGTCCGTCCACCAACAACATCATAATAGATTTCATTCAGCTGGTCGGTGGATAAAGACTGTGACTCCCCCCCTCTGTCGATGGCTGAGATGCCTCGACCACTCTATTTGTAATTTGATCCTGTATAAAAAAGAATTACTAAATTAATATTCAAATTGAAATATTGAATTAATAAAGATAAAAATTTATAAAAAGAATAAAGATAATAATACTAATACATGTATCGCCTGTGATCGAGAATCGACAAAAGTGCCATTTTTCTTCTTATGTGTCTTCATGAAAATCTCCATACATGTGGGCTGGCGAGCAAGATCTCGTTCCTGTATACAAAAATTTAGTAAGACCTAATTATAAAAATTTAATAATTGAAAAATATTAAATCAACTTGAATAAATTTAAATTTTACTCACCAAGTCCATAGTATGCTCAACAATAGATTTAGATCCTGATGAATGTCGGGCTGTGCCGGTGCTCGGGCCACCTGGCTCGGTATTTCTATTGGCTCGAGCCTTTTCAGAATTTTCCTTCCATTTTTGTTCAGTCCAGGCGGCCGTCCATACACCCCAAGTCTCGCCATCGACATACGCAGGTCTCGTACTCTTTTTTCTCAAATAATACATGTGATCGCGGTATAACTTGGCACAATAGATATTCCAGGTAGTTTTGAATTCTGCCTCGTAACCGTCCTCCCATGTATATTTTTTCTGCAAAATAAATTATTAAAATTAATTTATTCAATTTAAGAATAGTAAATATATTAAATATACTTACAACGAATTCATTATAATAAAATGTTTTCGTCTCCTCGTCTACATGTCTCCATGTCAGACCAGCAGCGCAGACTCTCTCTTTAAATTTTCCAGTAATATAACTGGATACTCGATGGCCATCTGGAGTAAATCTGCATAAAAAGTATGTTATATATTGAAAAAATATAATAACTAAAATTTAATATGATCTTATATTAATAATAATAAAAAATACTTACGATTCTCCAATAATTTTAAGAACCCTGTAGCCACGGAGTGGTACTGGCTGCTGACCTGCATGCTGACCGGCCTGCTGCTCATCTTGTTGTTGTGCCATAATAGTATCTGTATACAAAAAATTATTACAGATCATAATAAAGTTAACATACATGATCATAAAAATAAGAAATAAATTGAATACTTAACTTACATGATAAACAAATAAATATGGTATCCTATCATCATTAAGATCACATTAATCAATGGTAGCAGCTTCTAAATACTCATCGCTAGATTCTGTTAGTTCAATAATTTCATCACTGCTGGACATATATCCATCATCTATATCCTCGTAAGTGACGTTAATATCTACAAGCAATTGAGATGTAGAATGACCTTGTGAATCAACTGAATATCTGTCCACATAATCATTTTGAAATGCATCATGGTTTAAAACAGTTAGGGTGTTCGGCATTTCTATAGTTGAGCGAGCTTTCATTCGACACACAGACAACCATTGACTAGATCTTCGTCTCCTTGTAGGGTATTCAAGATAGAAAACTTGACCAGCTTGTACTCCAAATATAAAAGGTTCAAACTTATTAAACCTTTTGTTCGCATTAACCTCAACTAAATTGTAATTTGGATGTATTCGAGTACCTGTTCTTGGGGTCGGATCGTACCATGCACATTTGAATTAGCAGATACTTCCAATAAGGTAGCTCCCAAAATATACTCCTTTTCTTCCATTCACACTTGCACATCCGAACAATGTACTTATTTATATCATCGGAACCAGGCTGAGAAACTGGTAGAAATCCATAACTGTCAATTTGTTCAATAATATCTTCACCCGAAGCAATCAATGGAGGAGCTTTTCTGACTACTACGTTCTTAAGGAAATTTTTTTTATTTCGCCTAAAAGGGTGATCAAGAGGTAAAAATTTACGGTGGTTATCGAACCAAGAAATTTTTCCACTACAAGGTAATGAAAATGCATCAGAGTCGACCATGCAATGTGGGCATGCTAATTTTCCAGATGTGCTCCATCCTGACAACATCGAATATGCTGGAAAGTCACTGATTGTCCATAATAATGCAGCATGTAATGTAAAATTAGTTTTACTTGCAACATCATAAGTCAAGGACCCTACATTTCATAAATCATTCAACTCAGCTATCAAAGGTTGGAGGAAAATATCTATCTTCTCTTTAGGATTGCTTGGTCCAGGAATCAGTATAGTCAGGAACATAAATTCATCTTTCATGCACATCCATGGCGGTAAATTATACGGTGTTAGTATAACTGGCCAAGAAGAATACTGTTGTCCTGATTGACCAAATGGTTGAAATCCATCGGCAGAAAGTCCCAATCGCACATTACGTGGATCCATTTTAAAGGAAGGAAACACACTATCAAGATGTTTCCATGCAGGGGAATCACAGGGATGACACATTATACTTCCATCGTGTACATGCTGATTATGCCATATCATGTGACTAGCAGTAGCAGTAGACGCATATAAACGTTGAAGTCTTGCAGTCAATGAAAAATAATACATCACTTTCCAAGCAGTCTTTTTCTTTTTCTTCCCGGGTATGCGTGTAACAGGCTTATAACGAGGATAACTACATATTTTACATTCACTCAGTTCATTGTCATCATTCCAAAATAGCATACAGTTATTTATGCAACAATCAATCTTCTCAACTGGCAAACCTAAACCATTAACCAATTTTTTGGTATTATAAAAGCTATCGGTCATTATGTTATCAGTAGGAAGTAACTCAGACATCAACTGACATATATCATCGTAGTATTTTTCTGAAAAATGATGTTCTGCTTTCAAATTTAATAATCTTGCAGTAGTTGATAGTTGAGAATGACCAGAAGGAATGTCTTCCCACACTTCTCTTTCACTAGCCTTTAACATTTCAGATAATTGTTGATATTCCTGTGTTGGTATATCATCTACATGAGTAAATTGACTAGCATTCATCGCATCCTCAACTATTGTTTGCATTCCAATATTAGTTGTTGTATCAGGTGCAACAACATTTATATCAGATGTTGAACCAGCAGAAGGTCCAATTGGTTCATACACATAAGGTTCTCCGTGACAGTACCAATTATAATAATTTGGAACAAATCCATTTCTACATATATGAACTCTTACAGTGTCCTTATCACGAAAAGCTATGTTTCTGCATTTTTTGTGATTACACGGACATCGTAATTCGACACCATTCAAACATTCAGGATGGCTTTTAGCAAAGTTCATAAAAGTTTCCAGTTCATAAACAAAATCATCTCTGATAAATCCATTATCTAATCGGTTGTACATCCAAGCTTTGTTCATAGACATATTTGCCTAATCATGAGTAATTCAATTGTAGGATGAGAATATCAAACAAATATAATTTAAATTAACCCTATATCATACTTTTATATTAATTACATGTAATTAATATAACAACTAGGCAGGTAACAAGTAATATCAATCTATGTAAGCTAACACATTATGAGATAACACATAATATAAGAATTGCAACCAAAATTAAAATAAATTGCATACCTTCAATCAAGTACAAGCCTAGAAGGGAAGCAACAACTGCAGTAACCTATAAAAGTATAAATAAAATCTAATTAATAACAAATAATGTAGTCAACAACCAACAATCAAATGGACAGCCGGGCCAAATGGGCCGCCGGACGGACCGACTGGGCCAGCCAACACCCAAATTGACCACCTAGTCTTCCGGAAAGTGCACTTGGCCCTGCCAGGGAGGCCAATTGGCCTTCAGGAAGACCAATTGGGCAGCAACCAGCCTAATTGGGCCTACCCGGCAGCCCAATTGGGTTGCAGCCAGCCCAGCCATCCCAAATTGGGCTGCTGCCAGCCCAATTTGGGCAGCCAGCCCAAATTGGGCTGGCACCCAGGGGAGGCCCCCGCCGTGCCCCCAGGCAGCAGGGCCACGCCGTGCCCCCAGCCGCAGGGGCACGCCGACGTGGCCCCAGGGGCGGCGCCGGGGCCCTAGGGCCGCCGCCGTGGCCCCAGTGGCGGCGCCGGGGCCCCAGGGCCGCCGGCATGGCCCCAGGACCGCCGGCGTGGCCCCAGGGCCGGCGCCGGGGCCCCAGGGCCGCCGGCATGGCCCCAGGGGCGGCGTCAGGGCCCCAGGGGCGGCGCCAGGGCCCCAGGGGCGGCGCCGGGGCCCCAGGGCCGTCGGCGTGGCCCCAGGGGCGGCGTCGGGGCCCCAGGGCCGCCGGCGTGGCCCCAGGGGCGGCGCCGGGGCCCCAAGGCCGCCGGCGTGGCCCCAGGGGCGGCGCCGGGGCCCTAGGGCCGCCGGCGTGCCCCCAGGGCCGCAAGGGCACACCGGCGTGCCCCAGGGCTGCCACCGTGCCGAGGTTGTGAACGCCGGAACGCGGGCGTGGCGACAAGAAAGCGACCGGTTGAGGGAGGAAGCCTTACCGACGAGACGAGGAGAGCGACGGCGGCGGCGGCGACAGTCCCGAGTGCGAGCGAGGAAGAGATCGCGTGAGGAGAAAATTAGGGCGCGGATGCCCTAATTTTATTAATTATTACCGACGGAATTGCCTTCCGTCGGTAATCCCGAAATTTCTGCCGCCGAATTTTTGCTGCCGCCGAATTTTTGCTGCGCGCCGAAAATCCCGACGGAATATCCCGTTCCGTCGGAAATTCCCGACGGAACGGGATCTTCCGTCGGAAAATCCCGACGGAACGTCCCGTTCCGTCGGGAATGTCCGACGGAACGTCCCGTTCCGTCGGGATTTTCCGACGGAACTACTATTCCGTCGGGAATTTTCGACGGAACGTCCCGTTCCGTCGGAAATACAAAATTTTTTAAGGTAATTTCCGCCAAAATGGTCATTTTCGACGGAATAGTAGTTCCGTCGGAAATTTCCGCCGGAAATACTATTCCGTCGGAAATTTCCGACGGAAATACTTTTCCGTCAGAACCTCTTTTTTTCGGCCAAGCGGGGTTTTAATTTACCGACGGAAACAATGGATTTTACCGACGGAAAATTTATTCCGTCAGTAAATGCCGACGGAATAGAAATTCTGTCAGAAAAATACCGACGGAAAATAATTCCGTCGGTAATCCTGAGTTTTCTTGTAGTGCTAGGATACCTCTTTCTTTCTCATCCAAGGAAACAACCTCAGCTTTGTTCTCACAAGATCGCTTGATACTTGACAGCATATGTTAATGCAGTTGGATCTCTTAACAGTATAAAAAGGATAAGGCTCATATAAGCTAAAGTTTAGAATAATCATAGAAGAGAGTAATGCAACGTAAAATGTAAAAAATTAAAAGATCTATATCTACTGCACTTCTTGTGGTGAAAGGATTCGTATGCACGATACGTTGCTTATGAACTCACTGATGGATGCACAAGTATCATTAGAAATGATGAACCAGGCAGCAGACAAATTGAATCTGGAGTGATCGGTCCGGTCCTACGGAAGTTTTCCACCGATCACCAGGGTAAATCGGGAAGCGCTCGCGGTGGACGGTCTAGAAGCCCAGCGTCCCAGGGTTCGCGTCCCATTTGGAGGAAAAATTCCTATAAATGCGCCGTAGCTAGGGATCGAACCGAGGATATCTGGGATAGCGACTAGTGACCCTATCGCTGCACCATAGCCCGGGGGCGCACAAGTATCATTAGAGGATTATATTGAAATGGATGATCTTGTGAAAGAAAGTGAACAATGATTAGAAAAATGACATGAAAAGGTATCGACAAAATTGTAGCGAACGTACTGCCAAGGATCATCGCTGATGAGAAAATGTCGTCCTCCCTGTCGACAAATACAAGCTGCCAGCCTTATCTCAAAGAGAGGATGGTTAATATATGAATGTTATTATCATGAGATCTGAGAGTTAAATCCTGATAAAATTAGTATGTTCATCCTTCCCATGCGCTAGCCACAACATCCGGACTAATAACCTCCGTAATTTATCTCTTTCGTATTGATCTTGAGACGGATTGACGAGAACTGACAGTAAACGAATCACCAACCTTATCTCAAAAGGTCTTCCAACTGGCCTTCAAGGCCAAATAAACATTCCAGCTCTCTACAGAGCTCGTGGTAGCTGCTAAATCAGCTAATGTCTAGCGATCTTCCGTAGGATCCTGATTTACATATCTGCACCAGTAAATCAAACTAATCAATTTATGAGCATGTTCGAACTAAATCGCTAATTGCCTTTCATTCAATGTAAGCATGAATGCACTATGTAACTAATGAATTAATCAAATAATTGATAAGTCATAACCTATAGTTCTCCAAAAATAAGAAAATGAAGCTACAAGAAAAATCTTGACTTGGTTATTAACATAAGGGACCCTGATATTGCTCCACTAGGATGAATTTATACAAAAATCTCTGCAGGAACTACTAAGTAAACTAATGACAAAAATAATGTAAATGTATTAATTCAGCCTATTTTGCAACCATACACTATTTTTATTCGTTATATAATATCCTTGTGGATTTCTTTTCTATTAATATCTAAGCTGCTATCTGTAGGGAAGGTTGTACCGATATCAAAACAATGTCAAGAAATAGGTGCAGTTTCCAACGATTGAAATAACCCATAGACCAGCAATAACCTGTATCCAGAACATGAATCAGGGCAAAAACAAGAAAATTGAGAACCAAATCTTCTTTAACAGAACAAATTTAGAAGCATATAGCAAGGAATTTCTTCAGATCCCGTCCTAATGCAATTTCCCTTAAAACAAGACGCCTATTGATCTTGTATCTCATAGAAAGGGCAATTTTCACTGTCAGATCTTCAGGAAGGCTCACCACAGGAATGCGAGGACGAGAACTACCATTAAATAAACAAAAATAATCAATACGAGGATTCCATATTCAAAGACACGGTAAAGAAAATTGAATCGTATGATCTCACTTGTTGATAAAGTTAGAAGCATTGGACCAAAGGAAAATGATAGGAAGGGACAATATAAGAGAGTGGCAGACCAGAGTAAGCAAATGGTATTCCATAAGCTCAAACAGGATCCAAATTGTTGTTGCCCCACCAAGATTATCTCCCAACCAGCACAAACCCTGCGTGAAGAAATTTTTAAAAACTCGAGACCACAAGGAAAACAACTGATGTTAGTGACTGATTGACATCAACAGTGACGCAGGGGATGCCATTTAATGTTAGACTTTCACTTGAAACCTTATCAAACCAAAAGAATCACTCAAAATTGATGGAAACTTGATGCTGTTTAGTTGATGTTGCATCTGATGACGTCGGTTTGCTAGAAAATAACAAAGATTGGAGAAAAGGATAGATTTAAAAGATATCCTAATAAAGCTATGCAATTCAATCAGCTAGATTAATAGATGTACATCAATGCATATCAGCCTTTATCAGCCTACATAAAGAGTACATCTTATCACCGTTAGAAGAAGTACGAGAAAATCTTCATGGGATGGATTGATAGTTAGTACATAAATGTTATCATCATAAGATCTGGGGTCAAATCTTGATAATGCCAGTATGCCTATCGTTCTCACGCGCTAGCCACAGCATCCGGCTTAGTAGTCCCCATGATTTATCTCTTCTGTGTTGGTCCCAGAACGGATTGACGAGGATGTTAGGAGCGAATAAATCATCTTTTACTACTATTTTATCACTATAAAAAGTACGAAAAACTCAGGGGGCGCTTGATAAGCGGATTTAGAAGTCGGAAATGAGAATGAAATCTATTTCATTTCCATTTATGATGCTTGGTATACGAGATCGGAATCAAAATATAGATATGATACCCATTATTTTATAACTTAGTCCCGACTAAATTATCATCAAACGTATAAACTCCTCAATCAAAATTTATTATCATTCTCATTGTTGAATGTATACCAAATCCTCCCTCAAAGCAATTTAAACGAACCGGTTCAGCTCCTACGAACTCATGGTCGTGACAAGAACTCCTGCCCCTAGTGGAAGCATGCCACGACTTAATATCTTGATCGTAATAGCACTCCCAATCACCTCCTGGATGTCTGCATCGATCATGGCCCCTAGGTGAGGGGGCTATGGGGAAAAACTCTAGTAATTTATTTTTCTTGATCTTCTTTCATTTTCGAGTAATTTTTGAATTAAGCGTCGAAAAGGACTCCGCCGGAATTCCTTCCGATGTATATATTTAATACTTATGTTAATCTCGTAGACGCAGATATCCCCCTTGTCGTCCTTAAGGTTATATCATGATGACTTATTCTCTACGTCGTTTATTTCCGGAACAATTGACTTTTTTAAATTTTAATCCTCGACCTTAAAATAGTAACACTCACATATTAATCATCAATTTATTACGTAAAAATAAAAAATAAATAAAATCAGAAGGATATAGTGTTTTAATGGATTCAAATTTATTATTTCAGTATTTATAAATTAAATTTTATTTGATAATTTATTACTTCATCAAAATAATATTAAATATGATGAAATATGTGGCAGACCTGGAAGCTTCTACAGGACGATTCATTTATGGACTACTTGTTACAATCAAAAGAAAAGGAGGCCAATTATCACAAAGACGGAGAAGACGAGGCCAGTTTCTCTCTCCCGGATCCGGATCCGGATCCGGATCCGGATCCTGTTATGCTGTCTCATTCGTCGACGATGATCGACGAGTCATTTGATTATCGATCCGACGTTATCGACGATCTCCGATCGTCGTCCCGAACAAAATTATATTCTAGAGGGTACGGTGAACTTATCGGTATTACCGCAATTGTGATGTCGCCGTATTCACCGTCGAATTCGACGAGATTGTAATGCGACGATTCCGATCGATTCACCATTCTTCGAGGATATCGTCATATTCGGGACGACGATAAAAAATGATTAATGATGTCCGATCATCGATCGGATGACTCAGCGGCCATCGTCGACGAATATAGGACAGAGGATCCCGTTCGGGAGAACACATTGTCAACTCCAAAGACCTAGTGCTAAAGTAGTGTGACTGGTGCTTGAAGCATCCAATTTTATAATGCCCCAAAAGCTTTTGAAGATGTTTCCACCAAGGTGTGAGGTGTGAGGTGTGAGGTGTGAGGTAGATCACTAGATTGAGCTGGCACCTCTTAAATTATCTGAGTAACCAATAAATTCCATGACTTATTAGACTCGGTCTATATTCGTTAGACCCGACCGTCGGTTCAGTACCGTTGGATAATTTTTTTTATTTTTTATTTTTTTCGACGGATGAGATCATTTGATCATTTTTTGATCAATGACTATGATTTAGTGACCGTTATGATCCGAACTCTATAAATAGGGAGCTCATTTCATCATTTTCACACACAACACAACTTCTCTTCTCTCATTCTCAAATCTCAAATCTCAACTTCTCTCCGCGTTCTTCATTTTTCGACGATAATAGAAGGTGGTCACGGAGCTTCATCATCTCGATCTCGGAGGGGAAAAGAAATAGCGTACGAGGATCCCAACCTTCAAATTCAATCCACCGATGATGAGACCGAGGCTCAGTCCCAATGCCCTCCGATCCCCAAAATACAAGGAAGTACCGATGTGATTACTTCTAAGGTTCGGGAAAATCTTCCTTTAAAATCATCTATTTTCACTAAATATTTTGAGAAGGTCACACTTCCGTCGGGAAAAATGCGTGCAAAATGCAAGCATTGCAATGCTTCCTACAAATTCTAAGTCGGCGGCGGTTATGGGTCGTTGAAACGACATGTAGAAACAAAGCACTTGACGAAATATGGGTTTGGCCGCTCTCAAACACAATTATCTAGATTTTCTAGTGGTAGTAGTACTGATTCTGGTTTAAATTAATAGAATCATTAGCTAAATATGTTTCCGTAGAACATCTTTCTTATAGTTTTGGTTCTAAATACACATTTGAAGATTTTTGTAAAGAATCTCTTAATCCTGCTGCTAAATGTGTACCTTGGACTACCCATACTCGTACAATTAAAAGATTAGTAAAATAAGAAAAAAAGAATTTAATTAATGAATTTAGTAAATTAAATAATAAAGTTTCTTTATGTTCCGATATTTGGAGTGATCATTGGCAAACTCATTCATATATGGGTGTGACATGCCATTGGATTGATAACTCTTGGATCCTCCAAAAAAGATTGTTAGCTTATAGAGTTTTTGATGAATCACATACTACTCATAACATTGCACAATTATTACATTTAATTTTAGAAAAATATGGATTGACTCATCAAATATTTTCAATATCATTAGACAATGCTAGTTCTAATACTACTTCAATAGATGAACTAAAATTTATTTGTCAACCTATTATTGGTGGTTTATTTTTTTCATATTCATTGTGTATGCCATGTTTTAAATTTATATATTCAAGATGGATTAAAAATTTTACAAAATTATATTCAACCAATTAGAACCGTAATTTCATATTTATGGTCCCATCCATCTATGATGAAACAATGAAGTAGATTTTGTAAAGCTAATGGAATGAGACCTAAAAAAAATTTTACGTGATGTTCCAACATGTTGGAATTCAACATATCAATTATTAAAAGATTCTTTTCAATATAAAGAATTATTATGTTTATTTTTTGCACAAAATAGTAATACTAATATATATTTATTTTCACAATAATAGAATATTTGTAGTAATATTTGTGAAATTTTAAAAGTTTTTAACGATGCAACTGAATAACTTTTCGGTGTTTATTATCCCACTGCTCATTTAATTTTAGTAAATTTTTGTAGTATAGTATTAATATTAAATGAACATGTAAATAATGAAGCTTTAAATTTATGTATAATAGCTATAAAAACTAAATCGGAAAAATATTTTTATTTTATTCCTGAAATTTATTTAATTGCATTTGCTTTAGATCCTAGATTTAAATTAGAAGTTTTACAAGAAATGTTAACTTTATATTATGACGCTTTAATTCCTATTAAAGATTCTTCCTCTCCAGATCCAGCTAATATTATATATAATATTAGAAATTATTTATATGATCTTTATAATCAATATTATGTTAAATATGAAACACAAATTAATATTTCTGAAATACAATAACCTACTACTACTAATTTAAAACTTACAAAAGCACAACTTTTATTAAAAGAACGGACGAAACGTCCACGTGGATTCTCAAGTTCCACACAAGAACTTGAGAATTATTTTACGACTTCTTTTGATTTTAATGAAGCAGATAACGAAGACTTCGATATCTTGAAGTGGTGGTCACAGAAGGCTCAAAGTTTTCCCGTTCTCTCTGTGATCGCAAAAGAAATTTTAGCTTCTCCAGTATCAACTGTTGTTGTGGAGCAGACGCTCAGTGCCAGCGGCAACATATTAGATGAACGACGATCAACTATGTCTCCCGACTCATTGGAACCTCAAGCATTATTAGATGATTGAACCAGAGCCGAGAAGCGAATCCAAGGAATGCAACTTTCAGAAGACGAAGTCGAAGAATTTGATATCGAAGGAACAAGTACAACGGGAACTGGAGGAAATAGAAGTGAGTGAGAAAGAGTAAAAATGTAAAGAATGTAAAAGGGTAAAAATGTAAAAGAACTACGTGGACTTTGATTCCCCTATATCCTAAGGGGATACGTAGACAACTTATATAAGTGCAAACCCTTTTTTAATAAAATTTATTTTTTTAATTTAATTTTTATTTTTTTTAATATAATAATCTTGAACCATGGCAAACCGTGAATCGAACCGTGAACCGTAACCGACTTGGGCGGTTAAGGTTAAGGGTCGACCTCCCACGAACCGTCGAACAGGCGGTTTCGAACCGTCGAACCGTCGGTTTCGAACCGTCGAACCGTCGGTTCCGAACCGTCGGTTCCGAACCGTTGAACCGTTGGTTCCAAATCGTCAAACCGTCGATTCTGAATCGTGATCAAGTCTAATATTCGTTTAATTTTGAAAAACAGAAGTTTCTCTGCATGTGCATAGATTATTGATCACTTTAGATCACTGTCAAGAACTAGTACCCACCCCATCCATTTAATAATCGAACTTCTTGATTATTTTAGGAAAGCTTGATACTTCTATGTACTAGACATGTGCTCTGATATCAAATGTTAAATAATGAAAATTTAAGAATTTTTTTTGCAAAATTGATAAAAATTTAAATCCCTACTCCCTCATCTCCTCATCACACGAACTCTCTTCTCCTCCTTTTCACAAACCGACACCGCAACATTTCTCTTCTCCTTCTCATCGCCCAGTGCTAACCTTTTCCCCTCTCATCGTGAGTTCTTCTCTTCTTCTCGCCTGATCATCACAATGCCAATGTCAGCAGCCGTCGGCACGTGACAACAACACACTTGGGCGTGGGATCCTCGCTAGCCGACCAACGATTAGGGTACATACTACTTCTCATTCTCTATCCTCCCATGTCTCTTTGTGCCTCATCTTCCTGATAGATCCTATACGTGAGTGGAAATGTGAGCATATCATCATGGATTTTATCATGGGATTATCGACAGGGACAGATCTAAGCGAGGGCCGGAGTGGGCTCCACTCCAGCCCTCGCCAAGATCTATCGGTGAAGGAGGCAAGGAGCTGCGAGTCTGCGATCTCCAAGGCTACGACGATTAGCGTCGGCCAAATAAAGAAGACGAAGGTCCTGATTATACCGAATTCTTTTTTTATTTATTTATATAAATAAGTTAGTTGATCTCTTAATGGGCCATCTTATTAACTTAACAACCTAGGTCCAAGTCCAATAGGTCTACCATTCAATTCCTTTTTCTTCACTAATTCACATGCACGACTGCGTTTTTCCACCAAGAGAACTAGAAAATTACCTGTTGAGGCAATCTATGGTCCGTAAGACCATGTATTTTGATGTTTAGATAAAAAATTTAAGTTAGATTTATCCTTGTATTTGATATGTGTATTTGAAGGTGCAGATTTTGCAGGATACACATAAAACTCAGCTTGACGGCTTCGGATCTGGTGAAGGATGGTGTATCCGAGGGACCATGGATAAGGCAACAACGATGAGCCGAGGGAAGCACACTTCGAGGCATACGCTAAGGATGACATGTGGAGACGAGCCGCGGACTTGTATGCATCCGAGGGATGAGAGTCAAACCAAAGAAGGCTTGAAGGCAATATATCAAAGCTGCAAATGAAGAATCAAATGAGTCACGAGGGATCGTGGATCCGACAACAATGACCAAGGCCGAAGAAAGCTTCAGAAGACAAGACGTGAAGGATAGAGAGGTACGAGGTTGATGGAGGAGGCTAGAAGACTAGGTTTAAGTTGGCCGGACGAGAACGAGTACTGAGCGATTGTACTCGGGGTTGAAATCTTAAATTTAGGGTTTGGTCAATCGACTGGTGTGGGATCAGTCGACTGGTAGAGGGCACAAAATGATCAGTCGACTGATCTTTTGTACAGTCGACTGGTATCGGCTGAATTCGAACGTTGATTTGTAACGTTCGAATACGATAGCTGGCAGTCGACTGGTGTTGGCACCAGTCGACTGGTAGCGGCTGGATCGACAACGAGGTCTATTTAAGAGAACTCGGTTTGGCTGGGCAAATATGTTGATGAAATAAGCTTGGATAAAGCTTATTACTATTCTACAAGTGCTCATGTGTTATTGCGAGGTTGTGGCGAGGTTTCTTCACCCACAAGGAGCTACGCTAACATAGCCGGAGGCTTTTCGGGGAGTCAACCACCGAAAGATTGGGATCGTCCACCTTACGGATAGTCGTGGAGTAGGAGCGTCATCTCCGAACCACGTTAAACGATGAGTGTTATTAGTTTGTCTTTTTCTTTGTTAGTTTAATTTGTTTTGTATTCTGCTTGCGCAATTAAAAAATGGTAGGAAAAATTGACAAATTCGTGAGTGATCTGCTATTCACCTTCCTCTAGTTGTGTCATCGATCTCCAACAGTACTGGTGTCACCCAACTGCCAGTGTTGTTTCTCCGTCAATAAGCAAGGTAAGCTGACGTAGTCACGCAGACACTGTGGCACCACTTGGTCTGCTTCCTCTTTTCCCACGTCGAGCATATCGCTGGCGCCTAGCATTGCTCCTCTGCCATTTCCCTGTAGATGCTAGCCTCTCTTTCTCTTTGCAACTGCCACCTGTCCGCTATCTGTTGTGTTGATCCGCCACTCGCCGCCTCTACGGATGTCGGTCCACCTACTGCCTGCTACATTATTCAAGGTAAAATTTTTTACCATTTTTATCATTGTGATATTGTTAATTAAATTGAAATTAGGGATTTATAATTTAGACAATTATATTCTATTTATTTAATTTCAATTTTAAATTAACGGTGAATTATATAATGGTTATGGATTTTGTTGAAATACGTGTGGATGTTTGGGCTGGAAAATGATTTGTTGGCTCTAGGAGAGTTATATTGTGTCTATGGTGGAATGGTATAGTTTTATGATTTTGAAGTGTTTTGGAATGGTTATTATATTACAAAAAAAATCTATTAGCCCTCACAAAAAATTATCTTTGGATCGGCCCTTGATCACCGAGGATCCAGAGAGGGCATGATGTGATTTGGGCGATCAATGACCAATTAACTAAATCTGTGCATTTCTTAGGGATTTAGAGGATAGATTCACTAGACAGACTAGCAGAGTTATACTGTCAGGAGATTATCAAATTACACGGTATCCCTCTGAGCATCATATTAGACAGAGACCCGTGTTTCACTTCGCAATTTTGGCCAAAGCCTGCAGTAGGCTATGGGTACAAAGCTCCGGTTCAATAAAGCCTTTCATCCGCATATAGATGGGCAGTTGGAACGTATCATCCAAATTTTAGAGGATTTGCTGAGGTCGTACGTTATGTACTTTGGAGGCAATTGGGAGGATTACTTACACTTAGTTGAGTTTGCCTACAATAATAGCTATCATTCGGCTATCTAGATGACACCATTTGAGGCACTATTTTGTAAGGCTTGCAGAACACCCATCCTCTAAAAAGAGGTTGGGAAATCTCAATTGCTAGGGCCTCAAAGTATTCAACGTGATGCAGAGTTAATACGTATTATCAGGCACAGGATGTTAGAGGCTCAGGATTGTCAGAAGAGTTATGCGGATCAGAGACGCAGACCCTTAGAGTTGTCCGTAAGCGATCATGTATTCTTACGAGTATCACCTATGAAAGGGGTGAAGAGATTTGGTTTGAGAGATAAGCTAGCTCCGCGATACATTGGACCGTTTCAAATTTTAGAGAGGATTGAAGTAGTAGCTTACCGTCTGGCACTACCATCGTTTCTTGCTGGAGTTCATAGTGTGGTTCATGTTTCCATAATGAGGAAATATGTACCAAATCCTGCACATGTCTTGTCAGAGGTGCTGATCACACTCCATCTAGACGCGACCTACGAGGAGATACCTATACAGATATTGGGGTACAAGGAGGATCGGTTACGAAATAAGACAATCCGATTGGTTGAAATCGGTTGGCACACCACTCTGATGAGGAGACGACTTGAGAGCTCGAGGATACGATCAGAGCTCGCTACTCTCATTTGTTTACTTGAGATTCGTCTAGTATTTATACTATATGTGAGCTGTAAGTACCTGTTGCGGTTTACTAGCGAAATTTGAGGGCAAAATTTTTGTTAGTGGGAGAGAATGTTAAGTAACGAAAATTTAAGAGGCAATTTGCAAAATTGGTAAAAACTTAAATCCCTACTCCCTCACCTCCTCATCGCGTGAACTCTCTTCTCCTCCTTTTTGCAAACCAATGTCGTAACGTTTCTCTTCTCCTTCTCATGTCTCGGCGCCGACCTTTGCCCCTTTCATCGTGAGTTCTTCTCTTCTTCTTACCTGATTGCCACAACGTCGTTGTCAGCAGCCGTCGGCACACGACGACGACATACTTGGGGCGTGGGATCCTTGCCAGCCGACCAACGATTAGGGTACATACTTACTACTTCTCGTTCTCTATCCTCCCATGTCTCTTTGTGTCCCATCTTCTCGATAGATCCCTTTGCTGCCTCTCTCCACCAGGTAGACCCATCGCTGCGCTTGTGTGCTACCGACGCCAATCAAGGTAAGATTTGAATCTTTTGGGTAGTTGATCTTGAGGCTGATTCAAATTGGTATGATAGGTTTCGGATTTAGGATAGTTATTTGTAGTTTGATCGATGACATCTTGTTTGGAATTGTGCTTTGTTCTGTGTAATCCTATAGAGTTGTTGTTGGGAGGTTAAGTTGCATGCTGGTGAACATCAGCTCCCTTATGGTTGAATTTGTCATCAGTCATATAGTTTTCTGCCTACTCAACCACTCAGGGATAGTGATAGTTGTTAGAGTGAGAGTCGCCGTCCTGTTATGTCACACTCAATCACTTATGGGAAGTAGATGTTAGAGTTGTAAGTAATCATTTATCACCCTCACAGTTGTTTATGAGGGATAGCAAAGTTATTGGTGACTCTCCCTTTTCTTGGTATTTTGGAGTAATTGGCTCCCTAGTATCCTGTCCACTCAACCACTTATAGTAGTGATAATTGTTAGAGTGCATACAGTTGTCATAGCCCTACCTACTCAGCCTCACAGATGTGATGTGATATGATGGCAGCTTAACTAGCGTCAGGGGTGATATATGTCATTGCATCATGTGTATTTATTGTGCATCTTATATTTTCTTGTGTTTGCTACATTTATTTCAGTAATGATTGTTGTATTTGATTGACATATATGTATTTATTGTACTTTCATTTAGTTTTTCACATTTATATATGTTATTCAAATTCGGAGATTGTATATCATTGTTTCTGCCGGTATGTTATATCTTTTTAAATGTCATATGTTTATCTATCTGATTACCCGCAGAGTTCACCCAAACTCACCACTCCTTGCATCTAATTATGTTTTAGGTAGTCAGTAATTGCGTTACTTGGAGTCAGGAGAGGATCCAATTGCCAGTCTCATGGCGTCGAGCATTTTGATATTTTTTTCGTATTTTCTTTATTAGACAGATATTTATTATTTCAGCAGACTTATGTTTAGTTATTAAGCGGGGTTATGTTTATGTTATATGTACTTGATATGTTTGTCATTGGACTTGAGTTTTATTTGAGATATATGTGTTTCCTTTATTCTCTATAATGTATGGTTGTGAGATATTATTACTTTGTTTATGTTGTTGTCAGCTGTGTTGGCTGTGCTTTATATATATTTGGTGGGGTATGTGTGCATTTAAGTTTTAGATTATTCATCGTATAGGGAAAATGTTATTTATTTTTTGAATAAGCATGAGCCCGAGGACATGACAAAATAAAATATTATTTAAAATTAAAAATATGATTTATATTTTTTTAATCTACGAAGTCTAAAATAATAATTACTTCATTAATTTTATAATCTAAATTGATTATTTATATATTACTTCTTAAATTTTAATCATCCAACTAACTGTGACAAAGTTTATGTCCTATTTTCACTAGTGTCTTTACCTGAAGACCCTTGTTGAACACGTTGGCTTCTCTTCCGTCGCGATACAAACTGTTGGAAGTCCAAATGGGAACAACTTGTAGAAAATACCGTAGGAGATTTTAAAATAAACTAAAATCATAAACTAATTTCAACTTAGCTGTTGAATGACCTGAACTGTCTTGTATGTAAATTTTCGAGTTAGATCTCCCGAGCTGGAATTTCCGAATAGAATTTTACAGATTTGTTCTCCTCAGACTGTACTTCGAGGATACGATGGACGTCTGTTTCCCAGGATACAATAGCGGAACCACGGACGTTTGTATAAATTTTGCCCCGATCAGTCCGGCATTCGACGCGCACAGGTCGTGCACACACACAAGTCAACTTGGTTCAGTATAAATCCGAGTCCTGATTTTATACCCCCTGCGCATCCAGCGTGAGAGAGAATTTCTCCCCATGCATTTATTCATAACTAACATATTTGTGAAATAATTTAAACCAAATAATAAGCCTTGAAACTTCCAATATGTAACTAAAGTCTCATTTACAATGGAATTTTTTTTCTCTCTCCATCTCCCTTTCTATTTACTTGTATCCAACACAACTCTCGCGGATGATGACAGTCGTAGGGGGAGGCCCTAGCTATGACAAGGATGATTCCTTCCCATTATAGAAAGGGGAGATTAATTGTTGAGGGACCATCAATGCTTCCTCTGTCAATCTCCTTTAACCGGCCGTTGCCTTGCTTCTTCTCAACAATTATCTGACCAAGTCGTGATGGCCCCTAATGAAGTGTCTTTCCGTGAAGACCAATCACACTAATTTCATAGTAACAACAGATGTAAATTTCCACGGATATAATTGAGGTGGTAAATGGATGAAAATTACCACTTGACATCGAAGAGTTGGTGGGGATATAAATCGATCCTACATATATCCCGTATAATTCAACCCACTCTCCCCCACTCATTAATCCTTTTGGCATCATAATTTATCTTTTTTTTTTTATCTTGAAATAGACTAATAGGAATGTTGGGATCGAGACTTCGCCATTTTTTTATCCCTCCATAATGGCAAAAAAATATAGTTTGACCAAAAGGAAAATGAAATGGGAGGAGAAGTGCACTATTAAATTAGTTTACCATTTGAAGAAGCAACATCGACGCAGTTGTTAGGTAGTTGTTAGCAGCTACTTCAACGGTGAATGGATAAAACAACAAGCAAACGTCTAACCTAATATTAATGGAGTAATTCCTCGGATGGAACACGAATTCTTAGATATTGAACTTCTAGATCGTCCGTTGTGAACATTTCCTGATTTATTCTGATGGCAAATAAAAAATTTTCGTAAGACCGAATCGGTCATTTGAAATTCGACATTATCCAACTTATTAATCATTTTTTTAATATTAATGGAGTAAACCCAATCAAACTTCTCATTAATAGCAATGCATATTTTTATCATTATATATCACTATGTTCAGTAGTCATATTTATATCAAGATCTGATAAATTTTCTTTCTTTATTTAATTATTCGTGATAAAGTCGCTACTATTAGCGATACAGTTTTCATACCTAAGAATTTGTAGCATCTCGGATGTCAATTTTTTTTCAAAAAAATTATTATGAAATAAAAAGTTGGAGAAATTTTTTTTAACCATTATAAATATAAAATTTGAGGTTTGTAGTTTAAGAATGGTAGTAAAATTTCAAATTTACTTTCTCATCTCAAAATTAATCATGTGGATGGATCCGATAATTAATGATGCATACAAAAGTTGATAACAGATCGAAAAAAAAAACTTACAGAGTTTTTATGATTGTGAATAGAATGATTTTTTTTTATATTTTTATGTGTATTAAGGTGAAATATTAGAGACTAAAAAAGCTCTCATATAGAGCTCTAACCATATGAGACACCCTAATGAATTTTTATATTGTTAACGTAACATTAATGTGAATAAAAAAAAACTTATTTAGAGTTCTCAACATTAAAGATGCCGTAAAACTCTCTCAATCACCTGGCCATTTGACCACTTGACTATTTGCTACTGGGTCACTCGATCATTCGGTGCTGAACCACTCAGCATTCGACACTTGGCCACTCAACTATTCAGCACTCAAGTCGAGCCATCTCGTATGGTTGTTCGAGCCATCTCTCTTCATCGACCGATTGAGATCGAGTTATCTTTCTTGACCTTTTAGCCAAGAATTAGTCATCTCTCCTGGTCATCCGGTCGGGATAGAGCCATCTCTCCCCGCTGTCTAGCTTGAATCGAGTTATTTTTTTCCTACCTTTCGATCAGAATTAAATCATCTCTCCTAGCCATCTAGCCGGGATAGAATTATCTTTCCTAACCTTTATATGTTAAATCGAGTAATCTCTCTCGGCCTCCTGGCCATCTAACTGGATCGAGCCCTCTCTTATTGCCTCCCGACCATCTAACTAGATCAAACCATCTCCCCTATCGCCTGATCTAGTTCATGTTATCTTTTGTGGCATTTTGGGTGGTTTAATGCAGGATATTTCATTATTTTTATAAAAAAACTTTTAATTACATTTATGTAAAATTTTGAATCTCACAGTACCGTATTTGTAAAATTAAAATTTGAAATGAGAAAATTAATTAATGTTCCTATACTCCTGAAGTTTTCATTTTAGTCCCTGAAGTTGAAATACCCACACTTTAATGTGTGTGTGTATATATATATATACTATCAGCATTTTTTCGAAATTTTAATCAGCAAAGACCAGGCCACCAAAGAGAGAACAAGCGATCGAACTGATAACCTTCATTGGAAATATCCTGATGATATAGTCAACCCAATTCTACTGCAAAGATCACACACACACAAGACACAAATGAATCCCGCTTCTATATTATCAGTTGCGATATGAAGCGAGAGATCTGCTGGGTAGAAGTTTGCAAGTAACAAACAGGCTAGTACTGCACATGCAAGAGAATCATAAGCCTAATCGAATTTCCGATCGCCCTTAAAACCATTGGTTTGTCCTTCGTCATTGTAGTTTAAATTTGACGACGGCTCCTTTAACGTAACTGTTGTCACAAACAATCAGGCAGAGAAATACAAGATGAATCAATAACATCTAAGCAGTGCAAATGCAAAGTCTGATAATGATTAACCGAAAATTTTAAAGTTTGGGAAGTACCTTTGCTAGGAGGCCTTGTGGTATCTGTATCCCTGTGATCATAGAAAGAAAGAAGTTATATGTGCATCAGCTATCTCATTGGAACCGCGCGAAACCGACAAGATTCACTGACCTTGTATGTGCCGTAAATATAGTCACAGTAGGTAAATAATGGACCAAAATTGCTTTGGCTATGCTGTCCTACAGAGTGATGATAATCATGATGTTGGGCTCCTCCATAGAAGGGAATAAATTTGGTTGGAGACCAAGGGAAGTCATATCTGTTCATAGAGGCATTCAGCAAAAAAAAAATGTCAGTATCTGCCAACAATATGTTAGGATATATGATGTTTCATGAAAAACAAATGTTTTGTATGAAGACAGACAAGAAAATAATAATGGATAAAAATCTCTTATTATTTTAATCGATCGAGAATTATCATATCTGGCATCATAATTAAGATCGAGATGAATCAATAGTAGAAAATAATATTTCTAAAGTTATTCTATTGAATGCTATGATTATAATTATTACAATTGTATGTCATATTTATTTTTTCTATTTGTTATTTTGACGTGTATAAATAAGCCCTTTGGCTAAGCAATTAGATCATCCAAAATATTATTCGTGTTCTATGTTTTATTTTCTTCAGTTTCTATAATTCTATCACCGTAAAGGATGAGCTCAAGATCTGAAACCTGAATAATTGCTGATAAAAGTGAAAAACCAATGGAATCAATTGAGAAGATCAAATATTACTCATCAGTGGCTTCATATGATTGATCAATTTTAAGCGACACAAAGTTTTATATATATATATAATCAAAAAATGAATTGGTTGGTTAGAAACAAATTGATAATTTAATGCATAAATATATATCCATGAATGATGTACGAATGTGAATATCAAACTTATAATATTCCCTAGCTTCTTAATTCTTGATTGTATATGACTGAAATGATATGCAATGCACATCAAAAACTGTCATTTTTACCTAGATTAGAACAAACTTGTAACCTTCCGTCATTGTTTTCTTATTTTCATTACGGAAATTATTTTCAAAAACTCTTTTAATCATCTTGATTACAATACCATGATATTCCTTGTGTCTTTTTCTTCAGCTTATTTGAATTTCTATGCAATATCTAACATCATAGATTGCATGTTCAACCCCATGTATGCATAATTCTAACATTTCCATCTTCGAGAAAGATAGTTATTTAGCTTGACTTTCACAACTGCAGACAATACGCTAGAAGAGCAGTCAAAGAAAGTCACCTTTTCACATATGTTGTTCATTATGCTGTGTAGTCTTATAGTATAATCACACGGATGTAATGGATCAAAGAAAGTAAGAAAATGATGTTGCAGATAATAATAATAATCATCTTAAACGTACGTAAGGAGGAAAGAAATTAAGATGTGGGATGAGGGCAATACCCACAGTGGGACTCAATCGATGCAAGCTGACGGAGGGATCCCCAGAGCCAGAAGATGATAATGTGGCAAGGGACGAAAGCGGCCCCTGCAGCGGCGCCGATCCCAGCGAACAGCAAGTCAGCCCAATGAGCATAGAGTGCTGCAAAGCCCATCGGAGCTGGGAATTCATGGTGGACGCAGTGGATCTTCTCGTACCCCCATTTAGTATGCATTAGTCGGTGAATCCAGTAGTTGAGATAGTCTTCCACCAAGCAGTAAACTAAGAGCTGCAAAGCCGCCTCCAAAAACGAGGGAAGGGGCAGTCCCGTTCTTATTCCCACAAACTACAAAATGCTCTTCAGTGAAAGATAGAATTACGGAATATTGCAAACGAAAGAGAAAGTGCATGAGTTGAGAAAGAGTACAGCTTCTATGAAGCAATAATCAGCAATGTAATGGAAATCCTAACTGGGTTCACTAGCGGTGGAGATTGCCACACATATTGGAGAGGCGCTACCTGCACTCGTCTCCCAGTTGCAGAGGCGTCGGTCGGTTCTATTGGCCTATGCACTTATTCGCTCAACTGACCGTCTGCACTACAGTCGACGCCTTCGACTATGCGTCTATTCCTTAAAAAGGGTTTCGGAGTGGTTAGTACATAGAGTGTTGTCTAAGAGATCCTGGATTCGAATCGCGAGAGGCGTACTGGATTAAAACTCTGGGCATTTAATGTATCAATTCTCGACCCAACTGTATACTAATTACTCCGGGGATCATGATTTACCTCCTTCGTAATGACCTTGGGACGGGTACGACGAAAACGCTGGGGATGAACGATTTCGCCTTTTTTTTTATCTTAAAAAAGGACTAACAACAGTTTGTTCTCCCTTTCTCAAGTCTACATAAACTAATAAAATTTCTTATCGAATTTTAACTTTCTATAATATGATCGATCCTAATAAATATAGACAGATAAATCCTGAAATATTTTATCTTAATATAATAAGAAACTCAAAAATCTAATGCAATATTTTATATTTATTAAAAACTATTCCTAATTTATTGGAATAAATATTTATGTAAATCCCAATCGCGTTCCATGAAGAAAATGGGAAATGAAGCAGCAGGGAGTAGATCCGACGACGATTCAAAATCACCAGGTCGACGGTTCGTGGGAGGTCGACCTTTAACCTTAACCGCCTAAGACGGTTATGGTTCACGATTCAAAACTGTCGATTCACGATTCACCATGATTCGGGACGGTTCGAGATTATTAATTAAAAAAATTAAAAATTTAAATTTAAATATAAAATTTATTTTTAAAAAGGCTTACACTTATTTAAGTTGCCTACGTATCAAAGCCTACGTAGTTCTTTTATATTATTATCCTTTTACAATTTACATAACTCACTTCCATTTCCTCCCGTTCCCGTTGTATTCGTTTCTTCGAAATCAAATTCTTCGACTTCGTCTTCTAAAAGTTGCATTCCTTGGATTTTTTCTCGGCTCTGGTCTAATCGTCTAGTAATGCTTGAGCTTCTTATGAGTTGGGAGACATAGTGTTGGTGCAAGTTGCATCAATGATGTTCTCCTTTAAGTGTTTTAATGTTTGACAATATACTTAAGTCAGTGATACATTGAACAGACAAAGGGGAGCAAAGGAGAAGAACCCCAAAGTTGGAGAAAAGTCCTAGTTAAGCTAGGCATGGAAACCCTAAGACCTAGCGAAGGGCTGCTAGGCACCTGACGAAGGGCTGTCAGGAAACCAAGACCTAGCGAAGGGCTGCTAGGCACCTGACGATGGCTGTCAGGAAACCAAGTCCTAGCGAAGGGCTGCTAGGCACCTGACGAAGGGCTGTCAGGGAAACGAAGTCTTGGTCCAAAAGGGCTGAGCAACCTAGCTGAGCGATGACTAAGGACAGGAGTAGAGACGGGTCAGGGTTTGGGTGTCTCGAGGTCCGAGAGTATCGGAAGCTAAGTAAAAGTCCACACGAAGGACTGGGTGGCAACCGTCTCCTGAAAGGAGTAGGTGAAAGGCGCGTTCTCGGGGGTGAGAACTTGCGTCGGTTCGACCTAGGATTTCGTGTAAATCCGAAGTTCGAACCAAGTCCTTAAGATCAATATTCCATGTATAGTTGCTTTATATATGTGTATCTTGCAGGTACCAAGAGGAGAAGACAAAGCAAGCAAGAGAGACTGAAAGCCCTACTTGAGGGCGCCCCCATCATTGGCGGCGCCCCCATGACCAGGGCGCCCTCAACAAGGGGGGCGCCCCCATCACCAGGGCGCCCCCAGCTGGTGCACAGAAGGCTGCCTCTTGTGTGTACGCAGAATAGGTGCCCACGGGGGCGCCCGGGAGGTCCAGGCCGCCCTGGTTCGAACCTGTTTTTGCTGTTTCGAGACCGAAACACAGAAAAGCCCTCATGAGGGCGCTCGGAAGGTCCAGGGCGCCCTGGTCAAAGGTTTTATCAGCTATGGCGAGGTCGACGCGGGGATAAGGTTTGACCGGGTTTTTTGGGGCGCCCCCAGCGTTCAGGGCGCCCCCAGCGTTCAGGGCGCCCCCAGGAGTGCTATAAAAGGGGCTTCGACCCCTCTGCTTCAGAACAACCTGAAAATTGCGATCCTAATCATTCTAACCGACGACAACGCGCTAAAGACGAGGTTCTACGACCAGGAGGCTCTAGGAGGAAGTGCGCGGCACTTCGGAGGTCCAGATCGGCCGAGCTTCACATTTTGTTATGTTCGGTTTGCATTTAATTTGCTGTACTTATTCTTCTATCATTGTTCTTGTATTTCCACATTGTAAGACGGGTTTTCTCCGCCTCCGGAAATTCTGGAAAGGAGACCATTAGTGGACTCACGCCGAGTACATAGGCCTTGGACGTACTGACCCTGGGGGTTGGGAACCAAGTAAATAAATCCGTTGTGTCTCTGTTTTATTTTGTTATTCTTTTATTCTGCTACACTAACGCTCTGAGTCCAGAACTACGATCGAAGTTTTACGAAAGATTTTTTGACGGTCGATATTCACCCTCCTCTATCGACGGCACCGGTCCAACAAGTGGTATCAGAGCCGAGCCGCTCTTCACCGGTCGACTGCCACACGTGAAGAGGAAGATGCTGGGCAGGACACCAGTCGACTGCTATAAGGAGCAGTCGACTGGTGTCGCAAAACAGAATAGGAAAGGTTGGGCAGCAATCGACTGCCATAAGTAGCAGTCGACTGGTGTCGGGGGAGAAAGTAGCAGCGAATTTTAAAAAAAGAAAGGGATTAAGTGGCCGCGGAGGTATTATTAGGAATTTTATTGTATTTATTTCTAGCATTTTAGAATAAATAGGGAAGAAATAAAAGGCTGGAAGTGGTGTGCCAGTCGACTGGTTCCAGACACCAGTCGACTGCCACACGTGAAGAGGAAGATGCTGGGCAGGACACCAGTCGACTGCTATAAGGAGCAGTCGACTGGTGCCGCAAAACAGAATAGGAAAGGTTGGGCAGCAGTCGACTGCCATAAGTAGCAGTCGACTGGTGTCGGGGGAGAAAGTAGCAGCGAATTTTAAAAAAAGAAAGGGATTAAGTGGCAGCGGAGGTTCGATCTCGCGACCACGTGGCAAGCCAATCCTTAAGTGGGTTCGGTTAGCCACTAGGCCAAGGGTATCAAGCACAACCAAAGGTGGAGAGAATTAATAATATGGTTGAGTTAGACTATTTCATGAAGAGGTATTTAAACCTCGCTTAAGTTGCGTGAAACCCCAACGAGGAGAGTTGCGGCCGCGCGTGAGAAAGGAGGAGAGGCGAGGAAGAGCTACGAATTCAAGGAGTTTTCTTCGTTTCTTCTTCCTTCCCTTGAGTAGAAGCATCTAGGGTTCCTTCCTAGGGCTAAAGGTGGAAGCTTTTTACAAGGAGGAAGAAAAGGATTTTCGTTAGGGAGTTTTCTCCCTGTTTTTGTGAGTTTTCTTCAAGAACGAAGTAAGTAAATCGCTCACCTACAATAGGAGTAGTTCCGTTTGGAAATTTTTGTTGTAAAACCCTAGTTTTCGAAGAGTAGAAGCATGGTTAAGAGAATTTTGCTATTTGCATGTTTTAGATGTTAAAGCTACATGTTTTCTCATTATGGAAATTTCATTAAATTATGTTGAGTGTAAGTAGGCCAAGCGTGAAAGTTTTAAACCTTGAAAAGTTCCCAAAATTTGAGTTGGGTTAAGGGGCACGCAAGGTGCTCAATGGAAAGCTTAAGTAAGAAGAGTAAAAGTTTTGTTTCAATGCAAATTTATGCAAAAGAAAAGCTAGATGATAAGTATGAGTAAAGTATAGTAAGAAAAGTATTTTACTTTTAGAAAGAGACATGTACCGGGCAAATGTGTAATACCCAATAATTTTCTTATATTATTAGGGATTTTTAGAAATTTTTCTAGTATTTTTCGGAATAAAATTAGAAAAAATTAATTAAAGGTCGCGGAGAGATTCGACCTCGCGAGGAAGCAAAGCCTTAAGCAAGCTCAGCTAACCAGAAGGCCAAAGGTATCAAGTACAACATGGGATGAAGCGAAATTATATTGTGGAGTAGTTAGGCCTTTTTCATGAAAAGGTATTTTAATTTCGCTTAAGTCGCGTGGAGTCCCCGAGAGAGCGGCTGGGTGAGGCAGCAGTCGACTGCTATAGATAGCAGTCGACTGGTGCCGCAACAAGGGGAAAAAAAAAGATTAAGTGGTCTCGGAGGGATTCAATCTCGCGACCACGTGGCAAGCCAATCCTTAAGTGGGGTCGGTTAACCACTAGGCCAAGGGTATCAAGCACAACCAAAGGTGGAGAGAATTAATATTATGGTTGAGTTAGACTATTTCATGAAGAGGTATTTAAACCTCGCTTAAGTTGCGTGAAACCCCAACGAGGAGAGTTGTGGCCGCGCGTGAGAAAGGAGGAGAGGCGAGGAAGAGCTGCGAATTCAAGGAGTTTTCTTCGTTTCTTCTTCGTCCCCTTGAGTAGAAGCATCTAGGGTTCCTTCCTAGGGCTAAAGGTGGAAGCTTTTTACAAGGAGGAAGAAAAAAGATTTCGTTAGGGAGTTTTCTCCCTGTTTTTGTGAGTTTTCTTCAAGAACGAAGTAAGTAAATCGCTCACCTGCAATAGGAGTAGTTTCGTTTCGAAATTCTCATTGTAGAACCCTAGTTTTCGAAAAGTAGAAGCATGGTTAAGAGAATTTTACTATTCTATGTTTTAGCTATTAAAGTTGCATGTTTTAGCATGTTAGAAATTCAATTTGTTTGTATTGAATGTAAGTAGGCCAAGCATGATGAGTTTTTATACTTTTGAAAAGACTTAAAAGTGAATTTGAGTTAAGGAGCACACAAGATGCTCCATGGAAAGTTAAAGTGAGAAAAGTAAAGGTTTTTAGCATGCAAACATATGCAAAAATAAGTAAAGTGATAAGTTTAAGTATGGTAAGTAAGAAAAGTATTTTACTTTGAGAAAGAGACATGTACCGGACAAATGTAAGGCCCACAAAAGTTAGAAAGTAAAGTTCTAATGGGGTGCGGTGGCTAGCTACCTCGCAACTTATTAGAAAAGCGCGCAATTGGTACACTGATACCATGGTACAATGTCAATGTCTAAAGAGAAAGTTGATTATGATATTTTCAAGTATATAAGTATATGAAGTGTTTTCCTTGTTAGTAAGTATTTTTAGCTCATGTGTACTTTGATACATTGCAAGCATGATAAAGTATTTCAAGTTGTAAGCATGTTAGTTGTAAGTTTTCTAAAGCAAGTAAAGTTTTTAAAAGCATTCCTTGAAATGAGCATGTTTTAGTATCGATAGCATGATTTTTGTGAGTAGAGATTTACTTACTAAGCATTGTGCTTATTAGTTGCTTTTTCTTCTATTGCAGATAAAGGAAAAGAAAAGGCTTGGGTTGGGAGGCGACAGGACTTGCATTGGTGTTCAGTGGCGGTGGAACCGTGGAAAGTGTTGTTTGGTTAGGTCTTAGTAAAGTTTGATATTTAGAAACATGAAGTTTAGTATTTTGAATGGTAGAGTATGGATAGCATGTTTAATTTCCGCATAGATTGGAAAGTTGATACGAACCTTTGAGTGGTTGTCTATGGTTTACATGTGTTATGTTAGTTTGTTTAAGTTCCGAATTAATCCTAATTTTAAGCATTTGAATTTGTTTGGAGTTGCTAATATGTTGAATAAACTAGTATAGAGTATAGATTTGAAGTTATACCATGATAGGAGATGATCATATGTGGTTAGGGAGTGTTTGAAAGTGATTGCTCGAGTCTGAAAGTTGCTGTTTGAGGAGTACCAGTCGACTGGTCCAAAGACCAGTCGACTGCCCATCGCAACAGAGGCTGCTACGGGGCTATAGCAGTCGACTGCCAAGGTTGGCAGTCGACTGCCCTACGAACAGAAGCATTCTGTTCGTGTAGCAGTCGACTGCTATTATTAGCAGTCGACTGGTGCCAGTATATAAAAAGGTTGTTGGTGTAGTGGTAAGCCCCGAGTTTCCCATGTAAGAGGTCTTGGGTTTAAATCTCACCTTGAGCTATTTTAGACCATATATTATTTTTAAAAGGTTTTTTTTTGTTAAAGAAAGAAAAAAAAACTTAGATTAAATTAAGAGAGGGCTAAGAGTAGTTCCCTAAGGTGAGGTTTAAGTCAAAGTAAAGGTCAAAGATAAAGTCAAAGGTAAAGTTAAGTCAAGATTAAATTAGTAAAGGTAAAAGAGAGAAGTGAACGACGATCCGACTTGCGAATAGAGTAGAGAAGTCGAGTCGTCACAGAGTGGTATCAGAGCAGGTCTCCACCCTTCCGCCACACTGATATCAAGCATCAACCCTGCCGCCTTCCAAGTAAGAAATTTAATGTTGTTTTGTTTTTGTTAATATGCTTTCTATATTGACTGCTAGTATTAGTAAGTGCATGATAGTAGAAAAGCATGATAGTATTACTATGATATGCTAATGTATGCATAGAGATAGTGAAGTAAGTTAGTAAGAGATAATATGCATTTATTTCTTATTTATTTTCTATACACCATAGAGAAAGAGAATGGCAAGAGGACGTCCCAGAACTGTCCGAAATTGGGAGCAGACTCCCAGAGAGTAGGAGTCCACTGAGGCAGCACCACCAACAGATCTTCAAGGAGTGGTGGCCCAGCTTCAGAGGCAACTTGTTGAACAGCAGCAAGTTATTGCTGCCTTGATGGCAAATCAGCCGACCACTCCTGCAGCCACACCAGTGGCACAAGTAGTGGCACCAGCAGTGACAAAGACACCCCCAGTGCCTCTGACAAGGGAAGTGAGACAGGAAGCCTATCTGATACAGTGGCAGAGACTGAAGCCCGAGAACTTTTCGGGCACGAGTGAACCATGGGATGCTCAGGCATGGTTCAAAACAGTGGAGAGTATCATGGAGTTACTGGACTGGCCCGAGGTGGAGAAGATCAAGTGCACATCCTTCTGCCTTACTGGAGACGCCAGGTTGTGGTGCAAAAGAGTAAAGGCAAAGAGGATTGCAAATCAGATGACCTGTGCTAACTTTGAGGCAGAGTTTCTGGAAGAGTACTTTCACACGAAAGTGACCAACAAGCATTATGATGAGTTCACCGAGTTCCGCCAAGGAGATCTGACTGTAGATGAAGCTGTCAAGAAATTCAATCGACTAGCTCGCTTGTGCCCAGAGCTAGTTAGCACTGAAAAGGAAAGGGTTAGGTTGATGCTCAAGATGCTGAGACCTCAAATAGCTCTGACTGTGGCCGGCAGTGGTAATAGACCCCATACTTCAGAAGAATTAGTAAGTAGTGCTTTGATTACTGAGCACTACTTAAATAGTATAAAGGCCACACGGGTGCAACAACAACAAGCATCAGCCCAGAAGTCCCAGGGGAGTACTCAGAACCAACAGAACTGGAAAGGAAATTCAGGCAAGGGAAAGCAGGGGGCCTAGAAGACTTCTGAGGGCAACAAAGGTGGCACCTCAAGCAAGCAGCCTAAATATCCTCCTTGCCCAAAGTGTGGAAAGACACATCCTGGAGGGTGTCGTCAGGGCATGAGTGGATGCCATATATGTGGAGCAGAGGGACACATGATGAAGGCTTGCCCTAACAAGTCAAGTGTTGGAGCTTGCTATATATGTGGAGTAGTAGGGCACATGGCCAAGGCTTGTCCTAAAGCAAAGCAACTTCCACCACAGTTTCTTCAGTACGGAGGTGGACCTACTCAGCTGCATCAGATGCAACCAGCTATGGAGGGAGCTTATTACAGTCAGATGAGGATGGAAGCCCCACCAGCCACAAACAACGCCAGGATTTTCTCCATCACCAAGGAAGATGTGGCAAATGTTCCTACTGTGGTCACAGGTCGAATACTCATCTCATCTCAGTATGCTATTGTGTTATTCGATACTGGGGCAACCCATTCTTTTGTATCTATGTTGTTCTCTAAAAAGCTAGGGATCCCACCAGAGAGTTTATGTCAGGAGTTTCTAATAACTCTACCCTCAGGAGAAGTGATGGCCTCTACCCAGATGCTAAGGGGCAGTACAAATCTGGATTTCCAACCGAGAGCTCTATAGTGACTTGGTAATCCTGGAGATGAAGGATTACGATGTCATTTTAGGGATGGATTTCTTGAGCAAGTACAGTGCTTCTATAGACTGCCGCAAGAGAAAGGTCAAGTTTACACCAGAAGCAGAACCTCCATTTGAGTTTATTGGGGACCCAAAGAGAAAGACAAAAAGGTTCTTATCCACCTAACAATCTCAGAGGATGTTAGAGAAGGGGTGTTCTGGTTTTCTGGCTCAAATAGTGAATGCAGGTCAAAGAGAAGAATTGAAGAGAGAAGAAGTGAGGGTAGTCTGTAACTATCCTGAGGTGTTTCCTGAAGAGCTACCAGGACTCCCTCCCAATCGGGAAATTGAGTTTGAAATTGAGTTGGCTCCAGGAACCAACCCAATTTCAAAGGCACCTTATCGCATGGCACCAGCAGAACTGAAGGAACTGCAAGAACAATTACAAGAGCTGCTCGACAAGGGTTTCATCCGCCCTAGTCATTCACCCTGGGGAGCTCCTGTATTGTTCGTCAAGAAGAAAGATGGATCTATGCGAATGTGCATAGATTATCGAGCTTTGAATAAGGTAACCATCAAGAACAGATATCCTTTGCCAAGGATAGATGATTTATTTGACCAGCTGAAGGGAGCCACAGTGTTCTCCAAGATAGATCTGCGATCAGGTTACATCAGCTCAGAGTAAAGGAGAGTGATGTGCCAAGGACTGCTTTCAGCACGAGATATGGGCACTATGAGTTTGTGGTCATGCCCTTTGGAGTGACAAACGCCCCTGCGACGTTTATGGATTTGATGAATAGAGTGTTCAAGGATTTCCTGGATAAGTTTGTCATTGTCTTTATTGATGACATTCTAGTGTATTCAAGGACTCAGGAAGAACATGAAGAACACTGAAGATAGTATTAGAGACCTTGCAGCAGAAGGAGTTGTACGCCAAATTCTCAAAGTGTGAGTTTTGGCTCGACCAGGTGGCCTTTCTAGGCCACATTATTTCCAAAGAAGGAATAATGGTAGACCCAGCCAAGATTGAAGCAGTTAGTAATTGGAATCCACCGAAGAATGCCAGTGAGATCAGGAGTTTTCTGGGATTAGCAGGATACTACAGAAGGTTTGTGGAGGGTTTTTCAAAGATAGCTTCTCCACTTACCGCCCTCACCAGGAAGAACAAGAAGTATGAGTGGACTGAAGACTGTGAGCAGAGTTTCCTTGAGTTGAAGAAAAGACTGACTAGTGCTCCTATCCTGACAGTACCCGAAGGTGATAAGGGCTTTGATATATATAGTGATGCATCAAAGCTAGGACTTGGAGCAGTACTTATGCAAGAAGGCAGAGTTATAGCTTATGCTTCCAGACAACTCAAGGATTATGAAAAGAATTACCCCACTCATGACTTGGAATTGGCAGCTGTGGTCTTCGCTCTAAAGATATGGAGACATTACTTGTATGGAGTGCAGTGTAAGATTTATACAGATCACCAGAGTCTGAAATATTTCTTCACTCAGGAGGACCTCAACATGAGACAACGAAGGTGGCTTGAGTTAGTGAAGGACTATGATTGTGAGATACTTTACCACCCTGGTAAAGCAAATAGAGTAGCAGATGCACTGAGTAGAAAGACTTGTGCCACCTTGATGTCCTTATCAGCATTGGCACCACCATTACAGAAGGAGATAGTAGACTATGGAGTAGAGATTATTGAGGAACAGCTAGCTCTTTTGACACTGGAGTCAACTTTGCTTGAAGAGATACAGAAGGAGCAAGCTGAGGATTCTGATATCCAAAAGATCAAGCAAGAGATGCAAGAAGGAGAAAGTAAAGAGTTTAGAGTGTCTGACAGTGGGATACTCTATTATGGTGACCGTTTGTGTGTTCCCAAGCGTGAAGAGCTGAGAAAGAAGATTCTTGAAGAAGCCCATGGAACTCCCTACTCAATGCATCCTGGTTCTACTAAGATGTACCAGGACTTGAAGAGAAGATTTTGGTGGACAGGGATGAAAAGAGATGTAGCAAAGTATGTTAGCACCTGCCTGACATGTCAGAGAGTTAAAGTAGAACACCAGAGGCCAGGAGGTGTCCTACAGCCCATTCAGATTCCAGAGTGGAAGTGGGAAGACATAGCCATGGATTTCATAGTTGGTCTAACAAAGACAATTAATGGCTATGATGCTATTTGGGTGATAGTAGACAGATTGACCAAGTCCGCCCACTTTTTGGCGATCAGAGTGTCTTACTCAATTGAAAAGTTAGCTCAGTTATACATACAGGAAGTGATCCGACTACATGGAGTCCCGAAGACCATTATCTCAGATAGGGATGGTCGTTTCACTTCACACTTCTGGGAGTGTGTACAGACAGCTTTAGGCACCAAACTGAAGTTTAGCACAGCTTTCCATCCCCAGACTGATGGACAGACAGAGAGAGTGAATCAGATTCTAGAGGATATGCTCAGAGCTTGTGCATTAGATTTCAAGTGCAGTTGGTGCAAGTATTTAAGTTTTGCAGAGTTTGCCTACAATAACAGTTACCAAGCTACTATTGGGATGGCACCCTACGAAGCTCTTTATGGTAGGAAGTGTAGATCTCCCCTCTGCTGGTATGAGGGTAGTGAGAAGAAAGAAATGGGATCTCAGACTGATCTTGTAGAGGATACCACAGAAGCTATAAGGAGCATCCGCCAGAGGATAAAGACTGCTCAGAGTAGGCAGAAGAGTTATGCAGATGTACGCCGTAGGCCGTTAGAGTTTGAAGTTGGGGATACAGTTTTCCTCAAGGTAGCACCTATGAACGGAGTGATGAGATTTGGTAAGAAAGGCAAGCTGAGTCCTCGTTACGTAGGACCCTACTCAGTGATAAAGAGAGTTGGTAAAGTAGCTTATGAGTTGGAGTTACCTCCAGAAATGTCAGCAATACACAATGTATTCCATGTCTCAATGTTGAAGAAGCACCTCCCAGATGCCAACCAAGTGATTGAGCCACAGATGGTACAAGTTCAGGAAGATCTCGGTTATGAAAGTCGACCTATTCAGATAATAGATCGAGCAGTTAAGAAGCTGAGGAACAAAGAGGTACCGCTAGTGAAAGTGTTATGGCTGAATCAGAAGTATGAAGAGGCAACTTGGGAATCGGAGGATAGCATGAGGTAAAAGTATCTGGAGCTGTTCTAAATTCAAGGACGAACTTTTTAAAAGGTGAGGGGGATTGTAATACCCAATAATTTTCTTATATTATTAGGGATTTTTAGGAATTTTTCTAGTATTTTTCGGAATAAAATTAGAAAAAATTAATTAAAGGTCACGGAGAGATTCGACCTCGTGACCACGCGAGGAAGCAAAGCCTTAAGCAAGCTCAGCTAACCAGAAGGCCAAAGGTATCAAGTACAACATGGGATGAAGCGAAATTATGTTGTGGAGTAGTTAGGCCTTTTTCATGAAAAGGTATTTTAATTTCGCTTAAGTCGCGTGGAGTCCCGAGAGAGCGGCTGGGTGAGGCAGCAGTCGACTGCTATAATAGCAGTCGACTGGTGCCGACAGGGGAAAAAAAGAAAAGATTAAGTGGTCCGGAGGATTCGATCTCGCGACCACGTGGCAAGCCAATCCTTAAGTGGGTTCGGTTAACCACTAGGCCAAGGGTATCAAGCACAACAAAGGTGGAGAGAATTAATATTATGGTTGAGTTAGACTTTTCATGAAGAGGTATTTAAACCTCGCTTAAGCTGCGTGAAACCCTAACGAGGAGGTTGTGGCCGCGCGTGAGAAGGAGGAGAGGCGAGGAGAGCTGCGAATTCAAGGAGTTTTCTTCGTTTCTTCTTCCTCCCCTTGAGTAGAAGCATCTAGGGTTCCTTCCTAGGGCTAAAGGTGGAAGCTTTTTACAAGGAGGAAGAAAAAAGATTTCGTTAGGGAGTTTTCTCCCTGTTTTTGTGAGTTTTCTTCAAGAACGAAGTAAGTAAATTGCTCACCTGCAATAGGAGTAGTTTCGTTTCGAAATTCTCATTGTAGAACCCTAGTTTTCGAAAAGTAGAAGCATGGTTAAGAGAATTTTGCTATTCTATGTTTTAGCTATTAAAGTTGCATGTTTTAGCATGTTAGAAATTCAATTTGTTTGTATTGAATGTAAGTAGGCCAAGCATGATGAGTTTTTATACTTTTGAAAAGACCTAAAAGTGAATTTGAGTTAAGGAACACACAAGATGCTCCATGGAAAGTTAAAGTGAGAAAAGTAAAGGTTTATAGCATGCAAACATATGCAAAAATAAGTAAAGTGATAAGTTTAAGTATGGTAAGTAAGAAAAGTATTTTACTTTGAGAAAGAGACATGTACCGGACAAATGTAAGGCCCACAAAAAGTTAGAAAGTAAAGTTCTAATGGGGTGCGGTGGCTAGCTACCTCGCAACTTATTAGAAAAGCGCGCAATTGGTACACTGATACCATGGTACAATGTCAAGGCCTAAAGAGAAAGTTGATTATGATATTTTCAAGTATATAAGTATATGAAGTGTTTTCCTTATTAGTAAGTGTTTTTAGTTCATGTGTACTTTGATACATTGCAAGCATGATAAAGTATTTCAAGTTGTAAGCATGTTAGTTGTAAGTTTTCTAAAGCAAGTAAAGTTTTTAAAAGCATTCCTTGAAATGAGCATGTTTTAGTATCGATAGCATGATTTTTATGAGTAGGGATTTACTTACTAAGCATTGTGCTTATTAGTTGCATTTTCTTCTATTGCAGATAAAGGAAAAGAAAAGGCTTGGGTTGGGAGGCGACAGGACTTGCATTGGTGTTCAGTGGCGGTGGAACCGTGGAAAGTGTTGTTGGGTTAAGTCTTAGTAAAGTTTGATATTATAAACATGAAGTTTAGTATTTTGAATGGTAGAGTATGGATAGCATGTTTAATTTCCGCATAGATTGGAAAGTTGATACGAACCTTTGAGTGGTTGTCTATGGTTTACATGTGTTATGTTAGTTTGTTTAAGTTACGCATTAATCCTAATTTTAAGCATTTGAATTTGTTTGGAGTTGCTAATATGTTGAATAAACTAGTATAGAGTATAGATTTGAAGTTATACCATGATAGGAGATGATCATATGTGGTTAGGGAGTGTTTGAAAGTGATTGCTCGAGTCTGAAAGTTGTTGTTTGAGGAGTACCAGTCGACTGGTCCAAAGACCAGTCGACTGCCCATCGCAACAGAGCTACTCGGGCTATAGCAGTCGACTGCCAAGGTTGGCAGTCGACTGCCCACGAACAGAAGCATTCTGTTCGTAGCAGTCGACTGCTATATTAGCAGTCGACTGGTGCCAGTATAAAAAAGCTGTGGAGTAGTGGTAAGCCGAGTTTCCAATGTAAGAGGTCTTGGGTAAATCCTGGCATAGAAATAATAATTAAAGGTTTTTTTTTTGTTAAAAAAGAAAAAAAAAGAAAAAAAGAAGGCAAGAGTAGTTAAGGTGAGGTAAGTCAAGTAAGGTAAGATAAAGTAAAGGATAAGGTAAAGTAAGGTAAAGAAGAAGTGACGTCCGTTAAGAAGTAGAGAAGTCGGGTCGTCATAGAGTGGTATCAGAGCAGGTCTCCACCCTTCCGCCACACTGGCATCAAGCATCAACCTTGCCGCCTACCAAGTAAGAAGTTAATATTGTTTTTAATTTATATGCTCTCTTTATTTGATTGCTAGTATTAGTAAGTGCATGATAGTAGAAAAGTATGATAGTATTACTATGATATGCTAATGTATGCATAGAGATAGTGAAGTAAGTTAGTAAGAGAAAATGTGCATTTATTTTCTTATTTATTTTCTATGCACAATAGAGGAAGAAAATGGCAAGAGGACGTCCCAGAACTGTCCGAAATGAGGAGCAGACTCCTAGAGAGCAGGAGTCCACTGAGTCAGCACCACCAACAGATCTTCAAGGAGTAGTGGCCCAGCTCCAGAGGCAACTTGCTGAACAGCAGCAAGTTATTGCGGCCTTGATAGCAAATCAGCCAACCACTCCTGCAGCCACACCAGTAGCGCCAGTGGCACAAGTAGTGGCACCAGCAGTGACAGAGACACCCCCAGTGCCTCTGACAAGAGAAGTGAGACAAGAAGCCTATCTGATACAGTGGCAGAGACTGAAGCCCGAGAACTTTTCTGGCATGAGTGAACCATGGGATGCTCAGGCATGGTTCAAAATAGTGGAGAGTATCATGGAGTTACTGGACTGGCCCGAGGTGGAGAAGATCAAGTGCACATCCTTCTGCCTTACGGGAGATGCTAGGATGTGGTGGAAAAGAGAAAAGGCAAAGGGAAGTGTAAATCAGATGACCTGGGCCGATTTTGAAGCAGAGTTTTTGGAAGAGTATTTTCACATGAAAGTGACCAACAAGCATTATGATGAGTTCACCGAGTTCCGCTAAGGAGATCTGACTGTAGATGAAGCAGTGAAGAAATTTAATCGACTAGCTCGTCTGTGCCCAGAGCTAGTTAGTACCGAGAAAGAGAGAGTTAGGCTGATGCTCAAGATGCTGAGGCCCCAGATAGCTTTGAATGTAGCCGGCAGTGGTAATAGACCCCAGACTTCAGAAGAATTAGTAAGTAGTGCTTTGATTACTGAGCACTACTTAAATAGTATAAAGGCCACACGGGTGCAACAACAACAAGCATCAGCCCAGAAGTCCCAAGGGAGTACTCAGAACCAACAGAACTGGAAAGGAATTCAGGCAAGAGAAAGCAGGGGGACCAGAAGACTTCTGAGGGCAACAAAGGAGGCACCTCAAGCAAGCAGCCTAAGTATCCTCCTTGCCCAAAGTGTGGAAAGACACATCCTAGAGCGTGCCGTCAGGAAATGAGTGGATGTCATATATGTGGAGCAGAGGGACACATGATGAAGACTTGCCCTAACAGGTCAAGTGTTGGAGCTTGCTATATATGTGGAGTAGTAGGGCACATGGCCAAGGCTTGTCCTAAAGCAAAGCAACCTCCACCACAGTTTCTTCAGTACGGAGGTGGACCTGCTCAGCTGCACCAGATGCAGCCAGTTATGGAGGGACCTTATTACAGCCAGATGAGGATGGAAGCCCCACCAGCCACAACCAACGCCAGGATTTTCTCCATCAGCAAGGAAGATGTGGCAAATGCTCCTACTGTGGTCACAGGTCGAATACTCATCTCATCTCAGTATGCTATTGTGTTATTCGATACTGGGGCAACCCATTCTTTTGTATCTATACTATTCTCTAAAAAGCTAGGGATCCCACCAGAGAGTTTAAGTCAGGAGTTTCTAATAACTCTACCATCAGGAGAAGTTATGGCCTCTACCCAGAGGCTAAGGGCAGTACAAATCTGGATTTCCAACCGAGAGCTCTATAGTGACTTGGTAATCCTTGAGATGAAGGATTACGATGTCATTTTAGGGATGGATTTCTTGAGCAAGTACAGTGCTTCTATAGACTGCCGCAAGAGAAAGGTCAAGTTCACACCAGAAGCAGAACCTTCATTTGAATTTATTGGAGACCCGAAGAGAAAGACAAAAGGTTCTTATCTACCTTACAAGCTCAGAGGATGTTAGAAAAGGGATGTTCTGGTTTTCTAGCTCATATAGTGGATGCAAGTCAAGGAGAAGAATTAAAGAAGAAGATGTGAGGTAGTCTGTGACTATCCTGAGGTGTTTCCTGAAGAGCTACCAGGACTCCCTCCCAATCGGGAAATTGAGTTTGAAATTGAGTTGGCTCCAGGAACCAACCCAATTTCAAAGGCACCTTATCGCATGGCACCAGCAGAACTGAAGGAACTGCAAGAACAATTACAAGAGCTGCTCGACAAGGGTTTCATCCGCCCTAGTCATTCACCCTGGGGGCTCCTGTATTGTTCGTTAAGAAGAAGGATGGATCTATGCGAATGTGCATAGATACCGAGCTTTGAATAAGGTGACCATCAAGAACAGATATCCTTTGCCGAGGATAGATGATTTATTTGACCAGCTGAAGGGAGCCATAGTGTTCTCCAAGATAGACCTGCGATCAGGTTACCATCAGCTCAGAGTAAAGGAGAGTGATGTGCCAAGGACTGCTTTCAGTACGAGATATGGGCACTATGAGTTTGTGGTCATGCCCTTTGGAGTGACAAACGCCCCTGCGACGTTTATGGATTTGATGAATAGAGTGTTCAAGGATTTTCTGGATAAGTTTGTCATTGTCTTTATTGATGACATTCTAGTGTATTCAAGGACTCAGGAAGAACATGAAGAACACCTGAAGATAGTATTGGAGACCTTGCAGCAGAAGGAGTTGTACGCCAAATTCTCAAAGTGTGAGTTTTGGCTCGACCAGGTAGCCTTTCTAGGCCACATTATTTCCAAAGAAGGAATAATGGTAGACCCAGCCAAGATTGAAGCAGTTAGTAATTGGAGTCCACCGAAGAATGCCAGTGAGATTAGGAGTTTTCTGGGATTAGCAGGATACTACCGAAGGTTTGTGGAAGGCTTTTCAAAGATAGCTTCTCCGCTTACAGCCCTCACCAGGAAGAACAAGAAGTATGAGTGGACTGAAGACTGTGAGCAGAGTTTCCTTGAGCTGAAGAAAAGACTGACTAGTGCTCCTATCCTGACAGTACCCGAAGGTGAGAAGGGCTTTGATATATATAGTGATGCATCAAAGCTAGGACTTGGAGCAGTACTTATGCAAGAAGGCAGAGTTATAGCTTATGCTTCCAGACAACTCAAGGATTATGAAAAGAATTACCCCACTCATGACTTGGAATTGGCAGCTGTGGTCTTCGCTCTAAAGATATGGAGGCATTACTTGTATGGAGTGCCAGTGTAAGATTTATACAGATCACCAGAGTCTGAAATATTTCTTCACTCAGAAAGACCTCAATATGAGACAGCGAAGGTGGCTCGAGTTAGTGAAGGACTATGACTGTGAGATTCTTTACCACCCTGGTAAGGCAAATAG
>JAGFNQ010003053.1:232761-314972 GCA_024364735.1 Boesenbergia rotunda | reverse complement strand
CAGAGTGGTATCAGAGCAGGTCTCCACCCTTCCGCCACACTGATATCAAGCATCAACCCTGCCGCCTACCAAGTAAGAAATTTAATGTTGTTTTGTTTTTGTTAATATGCTTTCTTTATTGACTGCTAGTATTAATAAGTGCATGATAATAGAAAAGCATGATAGTATTACTATGATATGCTAATGTATGCATAGAGATAGTGAAGTAAGTTAGTAAGAGATAATATGCATTTATTTCTTATTTATTTTCTATACACCATAGAGAAAGAGAATGGCAAGAGGACGTCCCAGAACTGTCCGAAATGAGGAGCAGACTCCCAGAGAGCAGGAGTCCACTGAGGCAGCACCACCAACAGATCTTCAAGGAGTGGTGGCCCAGCTTCAGAGGCAACTTGCTGAACAGCAGCAAGTTATTGCTGCCTTGATGGCAAATCAGCCGACCACTCCTGCAGCCACACCAGTGGCACAAGTAGTGGCACCAGCAGTGACAAAGACACCCCCAGTGCCTCTGACAAGGGAAGTGAGACAGGAAGCCTATCTGATACAGTGGCAGAGACTGAAGCCCGAGAACTTTTCGGGCACGAGTGAACCATGGGATGCTCAGGCATGGTTCAAAACAGTGGAGAGTATCATGGAGTTACTGGACTGGCCCGAGGTGGAGAAGATCAAGTGCACATCCTTCTGCCTTACTGGAGACGCCAGGTTATGGTGGGAAAGAGTGAAGGCAAAGAGGATTGCAAATCAGATGACCTGGGCTGACTTTGAGGCAGAGTTTTTGGAAGAGTACTTTCACATGAAAGTGACCAACAAGCATTATGATGAGTTCACCGAGTTCCGCCAGGGAGATCTGACTGTAGATGAAGCTGTCAAGAAATTCAATCGACTAGCTCGCTTGTGCCCAGAGCTAGTTAGCACTGAAAAGGAAAGGGTTAGGTTGATGCTCAAGATGCTGAGACCTCAGATAGCTCTGACTGTGGCCGGCAGTGGTAATAGACCCCAGACTTCAGAAGAATTAGTAAGTAGTGCTTTGATTACTGAGCACTACTTAAATAGTATAAAGGCCACACGGGTGCAACAACAACAAGCATCAGCCCAGAAGTCCTAGGGGAGTACTCAGAACCAACAGAACTGGAAAGGAAATTCAGGCAAGAGAAAGCAGGGGGACCAGAAGACTTCTGAGGGCAACAAAGGAGGCACCTCAAGCAAGCAGCCTAAGTATCCTCCTTGCCTAAAGTGTGGAAAGACACATCTTGGAGCGTGTCGTCAGGGCATGAGTGGATGCCATATATGTGGAGCAGAGGGACACATGATGAAGGCTTGCCCTAACAAGTCAAGTGTTGGAGCTTGCTATATATGTGGAGTAGTAGGGCACATGGCCAAGGCTTGTCCTAAAGCAAAGCAACCTCCACCACAGTTTCTTCAGTACGGAGGTGGACCTACTCAACTGCATCAAATGCAACCAGCTATGGAGGGAGCTTATTACAGTCAGATGAGGATGGAAGCCCTACCAGCCACAAACAACGCCAGGATTTTCTCCATCACCAAGGAAGATGTGAGAAATGCTCCTACTGTGGTCACAGGTCGAATACTCATCTCATCTCAGTATGCTATTGTGTTATTCGATACTGGGGCAACCCATTCTTTTGTATCTATGTTGTTCTCTAAAAAGCTAGGGATCCCACCAGAGAGTTTAAGTCAGGAGTTTCTAATAACTCTACCCTCAGGAGAAGTGATGGCCTCTACCCAGAGGCTAAGGGGCAGTACAAATCTGGATTTCCAACCGAGAGCTCTATAGTGACTTGGTAATCTTGGAGATGAAGGATTACGATGTCATTTTAGGGATGGATTTCTTGAGCAAGTACAGTGCTTCTATAGACTGCCGCAAGAGAATGGTCAAGTTCACACCGGAAGCAGAACCTCCATTTGATTTTATTGGAGACCCAAAGAGAAAGACGAAAAGGTTCTTATCTACCTTACAAGCTCGGAGGATGTTAGAAATGGGATGTTCTGGTCTTCTAGCTCATATAGTAGATGCAAGTCAGAGGGAAGAATTGAAGAGAGAAGATGTGAGGGTAGTCTGTGACTATCCTGAGGTGTTTCCTGAAGAGCTACCAGGACTCCCTCCCAATCGGGAAATTGAGTTTGAAATTGAGTTGGCTCCAAGAACCAACCCAATTTCAAAGGCACCTTATCGCATGGCACCAGCAGAACTGAAGGAACTACAAGAACAATTACAAGAGCTGCTCGACAAGGGTTTCATCCGCCCTAGTCATTCACCCCGGGGAGCTCCTGTGTTGTTCGTCAAGAAGAAAGATGGATCTATGCGAATGTGCATAGACTATCGAGCTTTGAATAAGGTAACCATCAAGAATAGATATCCTTTGCCAAGGATAGATGATTTATTTGACCAGCTGAAGGGAGCCACAGTGTTCTCTAAGATAGATCTGCGATCAGGTTACCATCAGCTCAGAGTAAAGGAGAGTGATGTGCCAAGGACAGCTTTCAGCATGAGATATGGGCACTATGAGTTTGTGGTCATGCCCTTTGGAGTGACAAACGCCCCTGCGACGTTTATGGATTTGATGAATAGAGTGTTCAAGGATTTCCTGGATAAGTTTGTCATTGTCTTTATTGATGACATTCTAGTGTATTCAAGGACTCAGGAAGAACATGAAGAACATCTGAAGAAGGTATTAGAGACCTTACAGCAGAAGGAGTTGTACGCCAAATTCTCAAAGTGTGAATTTTGGCTCGATCAGGTGGCCTTTCTAGGCCACATTATTTCCAAAGAAGGAATTATGGTAGACCCAGCCAAGATTGAAGTAGTTAGTAACTGGAATCCACCGAAGAATGCCAGTGAGATCAGGAGTTTTCTGGGATTAGCAGGATATTACAGAAGGTTTGTGGAGGGTTTTTCAAAGATAGCTTCTCCACTTACCGCCCTCACCAGGAAGAACAAGAAGTATGAGTGGACTGAAGACTGTGAGCAGAGTTTCCTTGAGCTGAAGAAAAGACTGACTAGTGCTCCTATCCTGACAGTACCCGAAGGTGATAAGGGCTTTGATATATATAGTGATGCATCAAAGCTAGGACTTGGAGCAGTACTTATGCAAGAAGATAGAGTTATAGCTTATGCTTCCAGACAACTCAAGGATTATGAAAAGAATTACCCCACTCATGACTTGGAATTGGCAGCTGTGGTCTTCGCTCTAAAGATATGGAGACATTACTTGTATGGAGTGCAGTGTAAGATTTATACAAATCACCAGAGTCTGAAATATTTCTTCACTCAGAAGGATCTCAACATGAGGCAACGAAGGTGACTTGAGTTAGTGAAGGACTATGACTGTGAAATCCTTTACCACCCTGGTATGGCAAATAGAGTAGCAGATGCTTAAAACGTCATAATATAAATTAAAACGTCATAATATAAAGTTAATATTTCTTGTAAAACTTCTAATTTAAATCTACGATCTAAAACTAATTGCTTTTAAGAATAAAATAAAAATATTTTTCTATTTAATTTTCATAGCTAATATATAAGAAGTTAAAGCTTCATTATTAATATGTTCATTTAATACTAATATTATACATGAAAAATTCACTAAAACTAAATTAGCAGTGGGATAATAAAGATCGGAAAGTTGTTCGGTTGCATCGTTAAATACTTTTAAAATTTCACAAATATTACTACAAATATTTCATTGTTGTGAAAATAAATATATATTAGTATTACTATTTTGGGAAAAAAAATAAATATAATAAATCTTTATATTGAAATGAATCTTGAAATAATTGATACGTTGAATTCCAACATGTTAGAACATCACATGGAATTTTTTTAGGTCTCATTCCATTAGCTTTATAAAACCTACCCCATTGTTTCATCATAGATGAATGCGACCATAAATATGATATTGCGATTCTAATTGGTTTAATATAATTTTCTAAAAATTTTAATCGATCTTGAATACATAAATTTAAAACATAACATACACAATGAATATGAAAAAATAAACCACCAATAATAGGTTGACAAATAAATTTTAATTCATCTATAGAAGCGGTATTAAAACTAGCATTATCTAATAATATTGAAAATATTTTATAGGTCAATCCATATTCTTCTAAAATTAAACATAATTATTGTGCAATGTTATGGGCAGTATATGATTAATCAAAAACTCTATAAGCAATCAATCTTTTTTGGAGGATCTATGAGTTATCGATCCAACAACAAGTTACACCCATATAAGAATGAATTTGTCAATGATCACTCCAAATATCGGAACATAAAGAAACTTTATTATTTAATTTACTAAATTCATCATTAAATTTTTTTCCTTATTTTACTAATCTTTTGATTGTACGAGTAAGTGTAGTCCTAGGAACACGTTTAGCACATGGATTAAGAGATTCTTTACATAAAATCTTCAAATGTGCATTTACATCCAAAACTAAAAGAAAAATATTCTATGAAAACAAATTTAGTCAATGATTCTCTTAATTTATTATCAGAATATAAAAATATTCTCTTTGGTGTAGCCGAGCCTATGTTACGATCGACTTTGAACTGACTGACCCGACCCTCTGTGGCTGCCCTGGAGGATCGGGGTGCAAAGATCATTGACCTCACCTGTGAGTGTAGAAGCGTTCTATTCTCCTCCCCGGATATCCTGCAAAAGAGAACGCTCTCCTTAGTAGGTTCCCCGCCCCGTTGTGTCCTCAGGGGCCCTAATACTCTTTCTGATGGTGCAATCGACCCAAGTATGATTGGGAGGATCATGAGTTTTGATGTGTGGACCAATATGATAAAGTTAGGATTTCATGTTGATCTAATATGTGTATGTGAGTGTGCAGGTTTGCAGGAAACAGATGGACTTGGTTGGACGACTTCGGATATGGTGAAGGGTGGCATAGAGGCAAGCTGTGGGCTTGTGTGCGCATCCGAGGGACCATGGACAGAGCAGGGACGATGAGACGAGGGATGCGGACTTCGAGGCATACGTGAATGATTGCAGGGAGGCAAGCCGAGGACTTATGTGCGCATCTGAGGGACGGGAGCCAAAGATGAAGAGGACGTGAAGGCAATAAATCGAGGCTGTTGGATGAAGAGTCAACCAGGTCGTGAGGGTCCGAGTGCTGAAGACTTGTACTCGGGGACTAAGCTGTGAGGGTTCGAGTGCGGAGAGAAATGTACTCGGGAAGGGTAACCCTGGTCTTAGGAATGGACCAGTCGACTGGTGTGGCCAAATTTGAAGAGTCAGGCTGTGACTTTCTAATTCGTGAATACCAGTCGGCTGGTACTGGACCAGTCGATTGGTAACGATCATTTCAGCCTCGAGCTCTATTTAAGGGAGCTCGTTTAGGACTGTTTTCTCTTGGCGAAGCAAGCTTGGTTAAAGCCTGTTAGTAGTCTTACATTGCTCAGTGATTGTCCAAGGGTTGTCGCGAGGTTTCTCTACCCACAAGGAGTGCCAAGAGCTAGACGGAGGTGCTCCAGGGAATCATCCACCGACGGATCAGGATCGTCCACCTTACGGACAGCCGTGGAGTAGGAGCTTTATCTCCGAACCACGTAAATCAGTTTGTCTTCTTAGTTGTTAGTTTAGTTTAATCGTATTTCCGCTTGCACACTAACAACGTGTAGGAAGAAGAATCGAGAAAAAGCTATTCACCCCCCGTCTAGCTTAATGACAAGGTCCTAACAAGTGGTATCAGAGCTAGATTTGCTCATCTACGGACTAACCGCCGAGAGAGCAAAAAGCTACAGGAAATGACGATTGAAGAAAAGTTGGGTGATGACATCAACGTTCCACCTCCCTATAATCACGAAGATTTCAACTATTGGAGGATGCGAACGAAGACTTGGTTTGTCATGGATTGGGCTTGCATGATGGTACTAGAAGAGCCCTTCCAAGTTCCAAGAGATAAGCATGGGAAAAAGCTCCGACCAAGATATTGGAATAAAGAGCAACAAAGTCAATCAAAGGCAAACGAGAAGGTAATTTCAATATTGCTTAATATTTTGCCTAATGATGTAATTAGTGGTGTAAGTGAGTATAAAAATGCACATGAGTTATGGAACAAGATGGGAGAATTTCATGAAAATCCTACACAAGCTCAATTAGTAGAAGAGCCCAAGGAAATAAGTTCAATGGTCCAAGAAGAAAGGAATTCATCCATCTCATCAAATGAAGTGGCACAAGAAAGTGAAAGATCATCCACTTCATCAAGGGAAGAAGAAGAGGTCTCCACTTCAAAGATCGAGGGGGAGGAGAGACCCTCTTCAATACTGGAGAAAGAAGAAGCTCCTACCTCCACCAAAGCAAATTCAAAAGATCACATCATTTGCTTTGGATCGAACAAGAGGGGACACTACAAGGACAAGTGTCCATTAGGTAAAATGGAGGTAAACCGTAAACCCAAGTCAATTCCTTTGAAATCTAATATGGGTTGTAGGGAACAGAAGGGGAAAAAGCACATTAGATGTTTCACATGTGGAAAGCAAGGGCACCACCACACCAAATGTCCAAGAAAAGGAGAGCTCAAGAAACTGGAACATTTAAGAAAATGGGAAAAGGAGGAGAAGAAGAAAAGCTCACATCAAGGGGGAGCTACAAGGGTAAGGGAGGTAATTCCTAACCCAAAGCATGTTTTGAATTTCTCTATATGTGTTAGAAATGATGGAAATTGCTTGCCTATGCGTAATTTTGGTTTAAATATTGTGATAGAAATAGAGTTAATACTGTATCCCAAAATCCTAAGAAACACATGTATCATGATAAATCTAGAATTTTTAGACCTAAGGACTAAGGTGTTAACCCTAAAAAAGGGAGACACATGCCTAGATAAATGGGTAGATCTAGGAATGCCCAAAATGGAGATGGTGATACTAAGGTTAAGAACATAGAGAGGAAAAGACAAGATTTGAGGGCAAAGTTGATAAATTAGAAAAGAACCTAGATAGACTCATTAGGGGATCCAAGGGATTAGACATGGTGTCGGATAGTCAAAGCCCCCATAATGATAGAGCAGGTCTAGGATATCAAGCTAAGAGATCAAATGCTAGCAAAAAGTCATATGCGAGGATGTCATATGATTATAGCAAAGGGAAAACCAAACATGGCAAGGAAAAGCCATTTAAAGGGGAGAGGAAGAATTTGACCAAGAGAAAGGAATACAAAGTAAAGAATTTGATTGATTTGGCTGTTGTCTCGCTAGAATAGAAAGGTTCTTAATCGATTGGATAATTGATTAAGAAGGACCTTAATCGATTGGGTAATTGATTAAGGAGGGTCGTAATGCATTAGCTAATTAATTAAGGGGAAAGTGAATCGATTGGGTAATCGATTAAGAGAGTATTATTGCGAGAACAGAAGCCAGCTGAATCGATTGAGCAATCGATTCAACCTCCCCTTGATTGATTGGGTAATCGATTAAGGGAGACTGTAATCAATTAGCCAATCGATTACAGTGGTTTTGCGCGAGAGCACAGAGAGGTGTTGAATCGATTCAACAATCGATTAAGATTGTCTTAATCAATTGGCTAATCAATTAAGCTTCAAAAAGTAGCCGTTGAACGGCTATATCTGATGTAGTAATCGATTGGATAATCGATTAAGGAACCCTAGGTCATGGGTATATAGGGTTTTCATGCAGGATTGAAGAAAAAACTCTTCGCCATTCTTCACGCGCCTCTTCGGCATTACTCGACGACTCTTCTCCTCCTTCTTCGCCAGTTCTTGAGCTAGTATTGGTGTACTTCAAGAGGCGTTTCCCAAGCAAGAAGAAGAAGAAAGCAAGACAAGCAAGGATCTAAGTGTACAAATCTTGTATGATTTATTATATTTGCTTGAGTTTTCTTGTTGTATCTTTTTGAGAGCTTGTACGAGGTTTCTCCACCTCCACGAAGGAGTCTTTCATAGTGTTTGAGAGAGTGAGGAGAGCGGATCCTTGGATTAGTCATCTCAAAGGAGGTGGATACCAAGTAAATCCTTGAGTATTAGTATTGCTTGAAGTTTTCTGCAACGAAAAAACATCAACAAGCAAATCGGAGGTAATCACCCCCCCTCTAGCTCCCCTACTGGTCCCAACAAGTGGTATCAGAGCAAGGTTGCTCTTCTTTGGACTCATCGCCAAGAGAGCAAGAGCTAGAGGAAGAAAAAGGAATTGAAGAAACCCTAATTTCAAGAAGTCATCATCAAGAGGGTTAAATTCAAAAATGGAGTTCGGCTACGACACTCGGTCACCTCCACCATTTGACAAAGCAAAATTTGATCTTTGGAAAGCAAAGATTGAAAATTTCTTCATGATGGAGATAGAGCAATGGTTTGCTCTAATGGAGGGTTTTAAAGCTCCAACAAGCTCTAAAGGAAAACTCCTCAAGAAGGCCAAATGGAATAAAGAGCAAACAAGAGGTGTGAGGCCAACTACAAGGTGACTAAAATTTTGGTTAATTTATTACCAAGCACAATCTTGAACCAAATTGGTGATTATCAAGATGCCAAGCTTTAGAGCAAATTAACAAAGCTTCATGAAGATCCCTCCACTATACCATATCAAGACAAATCCAAAGTGGGAGATTCATCGGACGAAGAGGACTCGAAAGTTGAGAGATGCTCAACATCCGAGGAGGAAATTCAAGAGGCATCTACCTCTCGGATTGAGGGGGAGCAAAATTTGTCATTGATGTCGGAACAAGAAGAAGCCTCTACATCTGGATCAAATGAAGAGGAAGAAAGTGCTACCTCTACGAGCTCAACTCATCAAGGTATAACAAATTCAATTCATAATGATAAAAATCATATAATTTGTTTTGAGTGTAGAGAAAGTGGACACTACAAAAGTAACTATCCCAAATTGATCAAGAAGAAGGTGCAAGTGACACTCAAGGCAAAAGAAAAGGCACAAGAAGCATTTCCCGTGATACGCAAAGGAAAGGAGCACATCGTGTGTTTCCTTTGTAAGCAAAAGGGGCATTACCAAAATCAATGCTCAAGAGAGTAGCTTCAAAGAAAAGTCAACAAAGGAAGCTCAAATCAAGAGGGAGCCTCCAAGAATAAGACTAATGTACCATTAGGTAATGGTACTTATTTAAATCATGATAATATGCATACTAGAAATAATTATTATCATTTCAATGCTATTTATCATGAAAATAGGAGGTATGAAAAACCTAAGAAAAATTATAGAGCTATTCATGCTAGGACTATCAAACCTAAGGATAGGGAACAAGTTAAAACATTCCATGGTAGACCTAACAAATCCAAGGCCAAGAAGAAACATTACCAAGGCTATACTAGAAAACCAAGCCTTGAGGAAGTATTGATTGAAAATCAAGTTTTGAGGCCAAAACTTGAAACATTAGAAAAATCCCATAAGAAAATAGAAAATCTATTTAAGGGATCAAAAATTCTAAACCTAGGTTTAGGAAAACAAGGACCCTCTGAGGGCAAGAAAGGTTTAGGGTACAAACATAAAGCCAAGGATGATGGGGCATCATATCATAGAGTTCCATATAGGTATGGAACTAAATCTAGGTCTAAGAGTCAAGTCAAAGTCATAAGGGAGGCCATCCCTAGAGTTGACAAAGACAAGACCAACATGACCAAGGCTTTTAAGAAGCCTAAGAAAATCATTAGGAAGGTATCAAGGGAAGTCATCCCTAGTGAATACCTAGAACACCCAAGAAGTACCCATAAGTTTTGGGTTCCTAAGAGTGTGTTCGTCACACCCTAGGTAGGTCTAAGGAGTGTTAACTCAAATTGGAAAAGTAGTTAACTCAACTTTGATGAACTTGGCACTGTTGGTGCAGGTAGCACCTAAGTCGAACCTGGGTTTTGATAATGGAAAAGGATTCAAAAGTTAAGTGTTATTTGTGATCTAATTGTGGTCACTGAGTGTGCAGAAAGAAGTCCTGGCGAAGGGCTGCTAGGCACCTAGCGAAGGAATGCTAGGTATCGAAACACTAAGACCTGGCGAAGGACTGCTGGGCACCTGGAGAAGGTCTGCTAGGAGTCTAAGACCTGGCGAAGGACTGCTAGGCACCAGGCGAAGGACTGCTTGGTACTGAAGACCCGGCGAAGGGCTGCTAGGCACCTAGCGAAGGACTGCTGGGAAAAAGTCCAACCGGAGGAGCCGGTTGGCAAAAGGTAAACTCTCCCGAGAGGAGTAGGTGAGGACGCGTTCCCCGTCGAGGGAACAGTAGGCGTCGGTTCGACCTAGGGTTCCATTTTGGGAGACCCGAAGTCAGAACCAAGATTGCTACGGCTGTAAAAACTAACATATATTCTTGCCCTATTTGTGTTTGTACTAACCCTGGATGCAGGACCAAAGGAACGCGTTTCTGCAACTCAGAACCCCTCAAAGGAAAAGGGGCAGCAGCTGGGCAGGGCGCCCTAGAGCTCCCAGGCGCCCCCAAGCTCAAGGCAAAACAAGGTAACAAGAAGTGTTTCGAACCTGCAGCAGGCGGGCCGCCCCCAATGTCCCGGGTGCCCCTAGTCAAAGCAGTTGGGTCATCGAAGCAAAATCAGCCACGAAGCCAGCAGACCAAGTCAAGCAGGGCGCCCCCTGTGTCCCAGGCACCCCCGTTAGCTCCGAGGCCGACTCTGGAGGGATAAGCGCTGACCGAGCTGCGGATGAGGGTTCTTTGATCCACAACCACGTGTCAGGCGCCCCCAGTGTCCAGGGTGCCCCCAGGAGTGCTATAAAAGGGGCTAGACCCCTAAGGCTTCAACATCAGTTTTTTCAACGCTCCCAAGCTCTTCGGCCAAGCGCTCTGCTCCGGCAAACTCCGTACTCGACATTCTAGCGCCGACGGCGTCCCTCTGCTCTGAAGTATGATCCACACCGGGAGTCGATAATGAAGAGTGTAATTTCTTACTTACTGCACTAAGATTGTAATAATTTTTGTAACCTTTTTGCGCTATTATAGAATTGCTCAAAGTAAACGGTCAAGGATCGTGGGCCTTGGAGTAGGAGTCGACCGCGACTCCAAACCAAGTAAAAAACACCTGTGTCTTGCGTGATTTGATTTTAATTCCGCTGTGAATTTTCTCTAAGTATTTTCCGAAAAAGTTTTCACGATATTCATCCCCCCCCCTCTATCGTGTTTCTCAACCCAACAACTGGTATCAGAGCGGGGTAACTCAAATTTGGTGCAACCATCAATTTGAGAGTTTTTCGGATTTTTACGAATTTCTTTCATTTCTTTTTCGATCAAATTCTATCGTGAATCGAGGTTAGTGCAACACCACTCGATATTATTTTTTATATACATATCCTCTTCCCGCACTGCTAATCCAAGACCAAGTCTTGGGACAGAATTTTTTATTTTAATTTCAGGATCTCCAAATGGCCATGTAAAAAGGGTTCAGTACAGTCAGACCACCACTCTTCAATGGAGAGGATTTCTCCTACTGGAAGAGTCAGATGGAAGTCCACCTGAAAACTCAGGTGGACATGTGGATAATTATCCAATCTGGACTGAAAATCCCGAAGAACGCTAAAGGAGTGCCACAATCATACACAAAATGGGATACCGCGCTGAAAAGAAAAATTGAAGCTAATGCTAAAGCAACTCAGACACTCCAATGCGGCCTAACCAAAGAAGAATTGAACCAGGTGGGACCATTCAACAGTGCAAAAGAACTGTGGGGTAAGTTAATCAAGTTGCATGAAGGAACCTCCGACACCCGAATCAGCAAGAGGGACCTACTGCTAAACAAGCTGTACACAATAAAGATGAACGACGGCGAATCTGTAGCCCAGCTCCATGCCAGAATCCAGGAGCTGATGAACGGTCTACATTCAATCGGTCACAAGGTAGAAAATCGTGACCTAATCAAGTACACTCTTAATGCTTTCCCGAGAAATACTTTGTGGGCATCTATGGTAGATGCGTACAAAGTTTCAAGGGATTTATCTAAGATTAAATTAGATGAATTATTTTCTGAACTTGAATTACATGAGCAGACTAACTACACCCTGGCCGAGAAAGGCATTGCTTTTGTTGCAGGCAAAACAGGAAAAGTGGTCAAGAAGAAGACTCAACCTGCACCCGAGTCTGACTCAGACTCAGAAGAAAGCGAAGGAAATCGACCCAAGCTGGTTTGGCTAGCCAGGGACTACTACAAGGAGCTAAAAAACCAAACCAACAAAAGGAAAGTCAGGCGAAGAAAGGAAGAACCAACTGAACCATCTAATGAAAAGACCAAACCAAATGTGACCTGCTACGAGTACAAAAAGAAGGGTCACGACAAGACGGAATGCCCCAATCTGAAGGAAACAAAGAAGATAACAAGGAAGATGGCTCTTCAGGCAACTTGGGACGAATCTTCCTCCGAAGAAGAAGAAGAGGCACCATAATCGAACCTGCTCGCCCTAACTGCTTCAGAAGAAATCGAGACCGAATCAGAATCGGAGTCGGACGACGAAAAGCTCACGTTTTCAGAGGACGACGAAATCACTGTAAGTGGATTTTCTAGAAGTAGTTTAGCTGAATTAATTTCTTATCTTTCTCGTGACTTGGCGAAAGCCAAAATTCGAGTCGAGTCCCTCCGACAGGAAGTAAAACTCCTGAAAGAGGGAGCTAACTCTAGATCCTTAACTGAGAAGGTTCAAGAAGGAACCTCTACTCAAGTTGAAAAACTTGAGATAGAGAACTCCTCCTTGAAAACTCAAGTCAAGGACCTTAGAGCAGCTTTAGAACGATTCACTTCTGGTTCCATGGGTCTTGACATGATCCTTGGAAAATAGAAGTCCGTTCTAAATCGATCCGGACTTGGTTATCGAATTAAGTCTAGACAAAGATCTTATTATGATGTACTAAATCAGTCTAGACCCAAAATTTAGGCATGGGTACCCAAACTGTGCCTGAATAATCAAACTGGATCAAATCAGTATTGGATCCCCAAGGACAAGATTCACATCTTGCCGAACTATTATCGTGGCTTTAGTCCAGGGGGAGCCAGATTAAAAACAATTTTCTTAGTTAAATAAATTTAATTCTCTTTTTTGAAATTGCATGATTGAATGTCTATTTATTTTCTGTAATTTCCCATGCTTAGATCTAGGACTGGTTAGATTAAGGACTGAACCAATTAACTGAAATTTTGAACAACATAGTATTGGGTGGCGGTGAGATGATAGTACGTTAGGGAAGCCTTTTCTAATAAGATCAAGTATACTTGGTCTCTTTAGACTGGTGGAACTAGCCGAAGCTACCGATCCAAGACCCAAACTAGTTAGACCAGAATTTCTCAAAAAGTAATTTTGAAAATGAAATTTCATTAAAAGGCTTTGTCAAGGAAAAACTTGATGATCCAATAAGGTTACGGCCAAAGAAGGCCTAGTGCCTCGCCAAGACCTGGAAGCCAATTTTTGAAATTCAAATTCAATTTACTCTTTGTCAAATTCGAACCTAACACAAATTTTCAGTTAATCTTATATTCCTTTTCAAAAAATAAATTCAAAACCAATTATTTTCAAAACTAATTTAACTTTTTCAAAATTAATCATGATTTTGTAAAATATCTTCTTACTTCTAAACCTGTCTCACAAAACCCATAAGACTAACGTGATTGATAACTCTAGATTGGGTGAGACAGACTAGGTTGTGAAAATCAATTTAAGTCATCCTTAAATCTAATTGGATCCAAATCAATAAAACTCTTTATGTGTAGGAACATAAAGATTTGGACTAATAGATGTTGGATAGCGGGTGCTCCAGACATATAACTGAAGATAAATTGAAATTCACTAAACTGAAGTTCAAGAACCTAGGCTCAGTAGCATTTGACAACAATGCTACACTCAAAGTGATTGGGTCAGGTAACATTGAACTCAACTCTAACTTTGTAATTAAAAAGGTACTTTTGGTTGAAAATTTTAAATTTAACTTACTTAGCATAAGCCAATTGTGTGATATTGGCTATATAGTTATCTTTACCAATTCTAACTGCCTGATTAGAAACTTGCAAGACTCAGAAATCATGCTTAAGAGCTCTAGGAAAAATAATGTTTATACTATAAACCTACCCTTAGTACCTAAATGCATGTTAACTCAGTTAGAAGAATTAAACCTCTGGCATAGGAGATTAGGTCACACTAATCTAAGATTAATTTCAAAAATCACCTAACTTGGCCTAATTAAAGGTATACCTAAAATTAAGAACCATGAAAACTTAATATGTGAATCATGCAATCAAGGTAAACAAACCAAGTCTAGTCATAGACCAATTCAATCAGATCTAACTCAAACCACACTTGAGCTCCAGCACCTTGACCTATTTGATTCACATGGAGCCAAGTCACTAAGCGGAAACCAGTACTGCTTAGTAATTGTTGATGACTACTCTAGGTTGACCTGGGTTAGGTTTCTGAGGACCAAAGATGAAACCCTAAACCTATTTAGTGACTTTTGCAAGTTAGTTGAAAATCAAAACGATACCAAAATCAAAAGACTTAGAAGTGATCACGGGGGAGAGTTTGAGAATCAACGATTCGAAGAATTGTGTAAGATAAATGGGTATATACACGAATTTTCGTGTCCTAGAACCCCCCCCCAGCAAAATGGGATAGTTGAACGGAAAAATAGTACCCTACATGAAGCCGCTAGGGCTATGCTCAATGAATTCAACCTCGCTAACCAATTTTGGGCAGAAGCAATCAGTATGGCTTGCTACATCCAAAATAGAATCCTAATTAACAAACAACACAATAAAACACCCTATGAGTTATACTACCATAGACTTCCAAACCTACATTACCTAAGAGTCTTTGGATGCAAAGTCCATATTCTAAACACCAAAGACTATCTAAGTAAATTCCAGTCTAAGTCAACCCTAGGCATCATCCTAGGATATTCAACAACAAGTAGAGCCTATAGGATTTACAACAAACAAACTAAGAAAATTGAAGAAATAACAAATCTAATATTTGATGAAGAAATTAACTCAAAATCAGATAATCCAAATCTAAATTCATTAAATACTGATCAAGAAGATAATGAACGAAATGTTAAACCATTAATCGAAACCCTAAATGAACTAACTATTGAACCAACTATTGAGTCAATTGAACCAACTATTGAACCAACCCGAGCAGTTGAACCAAATACTGAACCAAACAGACCTGCCGGACCTGAGGCTGAACCAAGTTCCAGAAAAACTAAAAAACCCGGACTTAGTCACCTAACTGATCAAATTATGGGTGATCCAACTTTAGGAGTCAGAACTAGGTCTTCCTATAGAAACCTTAGTCAGATTGCACTGATCTCAAAAATTAAACCTAAGACAATAGAGGAAGTCTTACCTGATCCTGATTGGATCATAGCTATGCAGGAAGAGTTAGCCCAGTTTGAGAGGAACCAAGTCTGGGAACTAGTACCTAAACCTGAGGGCAAATCCATTATTGATACTAAGTGGGTTTTCAGGAATAAGCTAAATGATTAAGGAGAAATAGTGAGAAATAAAGCCCGCTTAGTAGCCAAAGGATTTAGTCAAGTAGAAGGGTTAGATTATGATGAAACCTATGCCCCAGTAGCTAGACTTGAGTCCATTAGGATATTGTTAGCATTTGCATCCCATAAAGGTTTTAAACTCTATCAAATGGATGTAAAGTCAGCCTTTCTAAATTGATTTATTAAGGAAGAAGTCTATGTAGGACAACCCCTGGTTTTGAGGACTTAGAAAGACCTGACCATGTTTACAAACTCACTAAAGCACTTTATAGACTAAAATAAGCACCCAGGGCCTGGTATGAACGCCTATCAACCTACCTAATCTCTAAAGAATTTAAACAAGGACAAATTGACTCAACTCTATTTATTAAGACCTTAGAAAAAGACATCTTTGTTGCACAAATCTACGTCGACGATATAATCTTTGGATCCACCAACTCAAACTTCCTAAAAGAATTTGTTAAAATAATGGAAAATGAATTTGAAATGAGCTTAGTTGGTGAGCTCAACTTCTTTCTAGGGTTACAAATTAAGCAAACTAGGGATGGAAACTATGTCCATCAATCCAAATATGCTAAGGAATTAATAAAAAAATTTAAAATGGAAAACTCCAAAAGCATAAGTACCCCGATGGCCACAAACATAAAAATAGATAGTGACTCTGACGGTAAACCAGTAGACCTTAAACTTTATAGAAGTATGATTGGAAGTCTACTGTACCTAACAGCAAGCAAACCCGATATCCTTTTTACTGTAGGAATGTGTGCTAGATATCAAACCTGTGCTAAGGAAACACACTTAGCAGCCCTAAAAAGAATACTTAGATACATTAAGGGCACCCTAACTGTAGGGATTTGGTATCCTAGAACCTCAACTTTTGATCTATCAGGATATTCAGACTCTGACTATGCAGGTTGTAAACTAGATAGAAAGAGCACAAGTGGAAGTTGTCAACTCTTAGGAAATAATCTAGTAAGTTAGTGCAGCAGAAAGTAACACTGTGTAGCTCTATCCACAACTGAAGCTGAATATGTTGCTTTAGGAGAGTGTGTAGCACAACTCTTATGGATGATGCACACTCTTAAGGACTTTCAGCTTAACTACACCCAAACCCAAGTCTACATTGATAATATAAGTTCAATTAATCTAACCAAAAACCCAATCCAACACTCCAGAACTAAACACATAGAAGTTAAACACCACTTCGTTAGAGATCGCGTAGCCAGGGGTGAGATAGTTCTTAAGCATGTAGATTTTAAATCTAACTTAGCTGACATACTCACCAAACACCTACCTGAGTCTGAGTTCAGCTCACTAAGAAGGCAATTAGGATTATGCTTGGTAGAATAGGTTTGTTCTACTTTGTTTCTTTTAAACTGCTTTGTTACTTGATTCTCAAATCAGTTCCTACTTAATTTGAGAAAAAAGAAAAAAAATCATTCTTGTAAAAAAAAATTTCGACTTAGTTTTTTATGAAAAATTACCCCCTTCAAAACTAGGGTCTTTTTCGCAAATGGACTTAGCTTAGGCCCTAACCCTAGAACTGCATGCACCTATAGACCTAGAAGCTAGCATCTCACAAGCACCTTAGGGTACTTTTTGAGTAATAACCTAGAATGGGTTGAGATGCTTAGGTCTTTGCCTTAATTCAAGATGCTTTAAGTCAGTGCATCTGCAGTAATTGGGGCACTAAATACCAATTAAACAGTAATCAGGTTAAGTGTTAAGCTTAGAAAAACTAACTTGAACAAAACACTTAACTTGACTAACCCTAGCAAAAGCTATTGCTTATAACAGTTGGTGAGTAGCTAATTGGGTTAGACAGGACCCGAAAGAGGCAATTCATATTGATTCGGTCCAGTTCATACTTCAAATTGGTTCAGTACAACATCTTACTTCTTTTACTATATTGTTCTACTTTTTTTTTTGATATATGGCAAAGAGGGAGAGTTTGGAAAAGAGAGAAAAGGTTTTAAAATTTTTCTTAAATTTTTTTTCTTTTTTAAAAAGTTTTCTGAAAATTTTTCTTAAACCTTCTTAACTTTCCTTTAAAATCCAAGCTGATTTCAAAATCTGTTCTCAAAATTTCTAAGTACTTGACTCAAGCTAATCAAAGTTAAAATCCAAGCTGATTTCAAAATTTCTCCTAAAAAGGTTTCAAAATTGAAAATTTTCTAAGTGTTAATTTTCTAAATTCCTACTGAAAATTTTCTAAGTGTTAATTTTCTAAATTTCTACTGAAAATTTTCTAAGTGTTAATTTTCAAAACTGAAAATTTTCTAAGTGTTAATTTTCTAAATTCCTACTGAAAATTTTCTAAGTGTTAATTTTCTAAACTAAAAATTTTCTAAAGTGTTAATCTTCCAAGTTCAAAACTGAAAATTTTCTAAGTGTAAATCCCAAAATGTTTTTTCTTGAAATGTTTTCTAACTTACAAAATTTCCTTTCAAACTTAGAAACTTTTTTCAAACCCGACGAACTTTTGAAAAATCTAGGGGGAGATTCCTTCCGGGGGGAGGAAATAAAATTAAAGTTTTACCTATTTTTTAACTTAACTTTTTGAACTGAGTTGCCATAAATCAAAAAGGGGGAGATTGTTGGTGCAGGTAGCACCTAAGTCGAACCTGGGTTTTGATAATGACAAAGGATTCAAAAGTTAAGTGTTATTTGTGATCTAACTGTGGTCACTGAGTGTGCAGAAAGAAGTCCTAGCGAAGGGCTGCTAGGCACGTAGCAAAGGAATGCTAGGTATCGAAACACTAAGACCTGGCGAAGGACTGCTGGGCACCTGGAGAAGGTCTGCTAGGAGTCTAAGACCTGGCGAAGGACTGCTAGGCACCAGGCGAAGGACTGCTTGGTACTGAAGACCCGGCGAAGGGCTGCTAGGCACCTAGCGAAGGACTGCTGGGCAAAAGTCCAACCGGAGGAGCCGGTTGGCAAAAAGGTAAACTCTCCCGAGAGGAGTAGGTGAGGACGCGTTCTCCGTCGAGGGAATAGTAGGTGTCGGTTCGACCTAGGGTTCCATTTTGGGAGACCCGAAGTCAGAACCAAGATTGCTACGGCTATAAAAACTAACATATATTCTTGCCCTATTTGTGTTTGTACTAACCCTGGATGCAGGACCAAAGGAACGTGTTTCTGCAGCTCAGAACGCCTCAAAGGAAACGACAGCAGCTGGGCAGGGCGCCCTGGAGCTCCTGGGCGCCCCCAAGGACAAGGCAAAACAAGGTAACAAGAAGTGCTTCGAACCTACAGCAGGCGGGGCACCCCCAATGTTCCGGGCGCCCGTAGTCAAAGCAGTTGGGTCATCGAAGCAAAATCAGCCACAAAGCCAGCAGACCAAGTCAAGGTCGGCGCCCCCTGTGTCCCGGGCGCCCCTGTCAGCTCCGAGGCCGACTCTGGAGGGATAAACGCTGACCGAGCTGTGGATGAGGGTTCTCGGATCCACAGCCACGTGTCAGGCGCCCCCAGGAGTGCTATAAAAGGGGCTCGACCCCTAAGGCTTCAACATCAGTTTTTTCAACGCTCCCAAGCTGTTTGGTCAAGCGCTCTGCTTCGGCAAACTCCGTACTTGACATTCTAGTGCCGACGACGTCCCTCTGCTCCGAAGTACGATCCACACCGGGCGTCGGTAACAAAGAGTGTAATTTCTTACTTACTGCACTAAGATTGTAATAATTTTTGTAACCTTTTTGCGCTATTATAGAATTGCCCAAAGTAAACGGTCAAGGACCGTGGGCCTTGGAGTAGGAGCCGATCGCAACTCCAAACCAAGTAAAAAACACCCGTGTCTTTCGTGATTTGATTTTAATTCCGCTGTGCATTTTCTCTAAGTATTATCCGAAAAAGTTTTCACGATATTCACCCCCCCTATCGTGTTTCTCGATTCAACAGACACTTTGGGGCATTTTCAAGGAACTATTATCCTTGAAAATGAAGAGGTTATTTGTTTACTTTTAAAGTGTAAAATTGTGCCAAACTATATCTTTGGAAGATTGAACTTGGTAAAGTTGGTACAACTAGGTTAGTATCCTAAGATATGCCAAGTTGGGAGTTTCGGCAGTATCATGGAAAATTTAAGGGCAAAATTAGGGTTATCAATGGTTTAGCGATGAGTTATTGATACTTAGATAGATAATCTAGATATTTTCTTTTATGTTATTATACCATGATTTATGCATACCCTATCACATGCCAGAACATCATAACTCATCATTCATATCTTATTATGAAATTAACATATGTCATGACATACCTGTATCATTTAGTTATAATCAACATTTTCTTTTGAAAATATCCATAAGATGCATGTCATAGTCACTATCATGCATTAGTTAAATCTATATTAAAATTAAGGACATTGGCATTAATTGACATCCTAGATGGATGATCAAAGTTCATAATGTCTAGATAGAAATGCATGAGCCCCTTAGTTTAGGGAGAATAAATCTTTACATCTCATAAAGACTCATAAGTTGACTTGTATGTGTTTGGAGACACACTAGATACAAGTGAGGTGTTAAGAAGATGAACAAAACTCAAGGTGTTGATAAAGTGTATCTATTTGAGTTTTAGGTTCATCAAAATTAGAATTTAAGTGAACTCCAATCATTGGGAAAGCTAATGTACAAGTCATGTACATTTAGCCCAAAGAACATAGTTGAAAATTATTTTTGAAAAATATTTCAAAACTATTTTGAAAACCTTAGTGAAGACTATCTTTTGATAGCACTCATCATTGATAAATTGGATACAAAATGGAGTGAAACATTGAATTATTTCAATGGTTTCTAATTTTGTGCCAATTTTTGAAAATGAAAGTTATTTTCATAGAAAATTAGTTTTTCGTGATAGTATATGTCATAAATAATGTCTACACAAAATTTTATGATTTTTCTAATTTTGTAGAATTATTTAGGAGTTTCTGAAATTCGATCTGAAATTATTTTTTAGAAATCAGAAACTCCCAATCGATTAGGTCATCGATTAAGACATACATCAATCGATTGGTCAATCGATTGGTGAAGCTTTTCTACAAGCACAGAAGCTCGCATAATCAATCCGTTGAACAATTAAGGATAGCCATAATCGATCAGTTGATCGATTAAGACATAGCTTAATCGATTGGGACCCAACACCAATCGATTGGCATGACTGAAATTGTCTGCTTTTAGTCTTTTAACCCAATTTTAAGTAACCTAACACTCCCAAATTTCTTGAAATACTTTTATAAGTATATTTGGACAAATTTCACTGTGAAATCAAAAGGAGGATAGTTTTGGTAAAAATTATAGGGTTAATAAAAGGTTTTGATTCAAGTTTTGAATTTCAAAACCTAACAACCTCACGTTGAGATTTCCTAAAGTTTTAGGAACTCTAAAATCATTGTTGGTGCAATGATAGAGGTTTAAAACATGTTTTAAGGGGGAGGTCTTCCTTAAAAGCATGTGTTCAAATTTTTTTCTCTTAGGGATAAGTGAAAGGATGAGGATTGAGAATCTTTATCATGGTAATTGCTCAAGGTTGAGCATGTGCTACATTAATGAAAGGTATGAGACTTTCATTAAGCATGTCTTTGAACATATTGACTCTCGGGGAGAGTTTTTGATGTGTGTCAAAGGGGGAGAGATTGTAAGGCTAATATGGATTAGTCTTATTCAAACATATTGTCAAATATCAAAAAGGGGGAGATTATTGGTGCAATCTTCGTTAGGTCAGGGTTGACCTAGTTTGACTAGGCTCAGGTGAGTTTGAGTTTCGATGTTTGACAATGATGGTTGAACATTGTGTGAGTCAAGTGGGTCAAGGTTGACTGAAGACATGACTGGTGAAGTCCAGGTGGATCGGGGAGATTACACGTTGGCACGGGAAAAGTCCTAGTGGGACTAGGTGAAGTCCAGGTGGATCGATAAGGTCGCACGCTGGCACATGACAAGCCCTAGTAGGGAACTAGGCAAGAGAAAGTCCAAGTCGATCAAAGGGTTGGTCGGACAATGGGTGAGGAAGTCCTAACGGGTCTCGGTTGACCGTGGTTAGACAAAGGAACCCTAGACTTGAGCCAAGCAAGTTAGGGTTGAGCAATCGATTAGGTGATTGATTTGGTTGTTGTCTCGCTAGAATAGAAAGGTTCTTAATCGATTGGATAATTGATTAAGAAGGACCTTAATCGATTGGGTAATTGATTAAGGAGGGTCGTAATGCATTAGCTAATTAATTAAGGGGAAAGTGAATCGATTGGGTAATCGATTAAGAGAGTATTATTGCGAGAACAGAAGCCAGCTGAATCGATTGAGCAATCGATTCAGCCTCCCCTTGATTGATTGGGTAATCGATTAAGGGAGACTGTAATCAATTAGCCAATCGATTACAGTGGTTTTGCGCGAGAGCACAGAGAGGTGTTGAATCGATTCAACAATCGATTAAGATTGTCTTAATCAATTGGCTAATCAATTAAGCTTCAAAAATTAGCCGTTGAACGACTATATTTGATGTGGTAATCGATTGGGTAATCGATTAAGGAACCCTAGGTCACGGGTATATAGGGTTTTCACGCAGGATTGAAGAAAAAGCTCTTCGCCATTCTTCACGTGCCTCTTCGGCATTACTCGACGACTCTTCTCCTCCTTCTTCGCCAGTTCTTGAGCTAGTGTTGGTGTACTTCAAGAGGCGTTTCCCAAGCAAGAAGAAGAAGAAAGCAAGACAAGCAAGGATCTAAGTGTACAAATCTTGTAAGATTTATTATATTTGCTTGAGTTTTCTTGTTGTATCTTTTTGAGAGCTTGTACGAGGTTTCTCCACCTCCACGAAGGAGTCTTTCATAGTGTTTGAGAGAGCGAGGAGAGCGGATCCTTGGATTAGTCACCTCAAAGGAGGTGAATACTAAGTAAATCCTTGAGTGTTAGTATTGCTTGAAGTTTTCTGTAACGAAAAATCATCAACAAGCAAATCGGAGCTAATCACCCCCCTCCCTCTAGCTCCCCTACCGGTCCTAACATTCGGGAGGACTTCCAGACATTTTAGCAGCAGCAGGTTGATATTTAGGGGGAGGTTCAGGCCTCACTGAGAACTTTCAAAGGTTCCAGCAGCAATAAGATGAGATGTACGCGATGATGCAGCACTGAAACCTTATGTATCAGGTCCCTCCTCCTCCTCCAGGTGATTGTTGGGGCAATCGGCCCTAAGATGGTCCGGAGTGACCATGCGTTTTGATGTTTGGGCAAAGGGTTTAAGTTAGGTTTACCCTTGAGTTCTCATATGTGTATGTTGAGTGTGCAAGTTGTACAGGTTACACATATGGACTTGACTGGACGACCTCGGTATAGTGAAGGGTGGCATGGAGACAAGTTGGAGGATTGTGTGCACTCGAGGGACCTTGGAGAGCAGGGACAATGAGCTGATGGGTGCGGACTTTGAGGCATGCGTGAAGGATGACATGGAGGCAAGTTGGAGGCTTGCGTGCATCCAAGGGGCGGGAGCCGAAGATGAAGAGGGCGTGAAGGCAATAGTCGAGGCTGCTAAAAAGGGGTCAGTCGAGTCGTGAGTGTACGAGTGCTGTGTGATTGTACTCGGGAAATCCTAGGGTTCGAGTGTGGAGAGAAATATACTCGGGAAGGATAACCTTAGGTCTGTGAGTGGGGGCAGTCGACTGCCCTTGTGACAGACGACTGATAAAACTCACAGAAGAGTTTCAGCCCCGGACCAGTCGACTGGTGAAATGGGCAGTCGACTGGTAGCGGTTGGTGAGTTGGTTGAGAATTCGAACGTTGAGGTGCAACGGTCGAATTTCAGTGGCACCAGTCGACTGCCCTGGGAGCAGTCGACTGGTGGCGAGGTTTTCAGCCCGAGTCCAATTTAAAGAGGACTTCGTGGTGGCTGAGTTTCTTGACGAAACAAGCTTGGTTAAGGCTTGTTAGTAGTCTTCTTTGTGCTCAGAGCTTGCTTGGTGTTGTGGTGAGGTTTCTCTACCCACAAGGAGCGACACGTGCTAGCCGGAGGTTATTCGAGTAGTGATCCACCGACGGATTCTTGGATTAGTCACCCGGCCGGGGTGGATACCAAGTAAATCGGTTTGTTAGCCTTGCTTTTCGGTGTTAGTTTTGTTTTTATTGTATATTCCGCTGTGCAACTAACAACGTAGGTGAAAAGAGAAGAAGATTTGCTATTCACCCCCCCCTCTAGCGTATCGTCAACGATCTTACAATTGGTATCAGAGCTAGGACCGCTCTTGATTGGAATAACCACCAAGGAAGCAAAGAACACTAGAGGAAAAGAAAATGGAAGATAAATTTGGGGACGACATCTACACTCCACCATCCTATGATCATGAAAATTTTGGATATTGGAAGACAAGGATAGAGACGTGGCTTGGCATGGATTGGGAGTGTAGGATGATCATAGAAGAGCCGTTTGAGATTCCAAAGGATAAGCACGGGAAAAGGCTTAGGCCTAGGTATTGGAATCAAGAACAACAAGACCAAGCAAAAGCGAATGAAAAGGTAATGAATATTTTAGTAAATCTTTTACCTAACAATGTTTTGAGTGTTATAGGTAAATATGAAAATGCATATGAATTATGGAATAAGTTGAAAAGATATCATGAGACTCCTACACAAACTCAAGAGTCTAAGGAGAAAAGTCCCATGATTCAAAAAGATTAAGAGAGAGAGGAATTATCAACATTATCAAGTGAGATGGAAGAATTGAGTGAGAGGTCATCCACCTCATCTAGAGAAGAGGAGGAGGTCACCACCTCAAGGATTGAGGGGGAGGAGAGACCCTCATCTACACAAGAACAAGAGGAAGCATCTTCTTCATCCAAGGTTGAAAAGGAAGTCAACCTAGCGTCAACCTCCACCAAAGCCAAGACCAAGGAACATATTATATGCTTTGGGTGTAATGAAAAGGGGCACTACAAGGACAAGTGCCCATTAGGTAAAAAGGAGGTAAAATCTAAACCTATTTTAAGTTCTTTTGAGTCTAACATGTGATCTTCCGTGTGACACCACACACCATGTCATCTATACTGCAAAGTAATTAGACTTCATGCATGTACTTAATGTAAACAGGCACCTAGTGTTGGTGCAGGTAGCACCCATGTCAAACCTGAGTTTTGATAATGGCAAAAGTGTTCAAAAGTTAAGATGTAATGTTTCGCTAACATGCTACTTGAGTATACAGGTTGAAGTCCTAGCGAGGGACTGCTAGGCACCTAGCAAAGGAAAGCTAGGCTCGGAACTCTAAGTTCTAGCGAAGGACTGCTAAGCACTGGCAAAGGACTACCAGGAGTCAAAGCCCTAGCGAAGGACTGCTAGGCACTGGCGAAGGACTGTCAGGATCCAAAGCCCTAGCGAAGGACTGCTAGGCACCAGGCGAAGGACAGCGTGGTATCCAAGACCTGGCGAAGGACTGCTGGGCAAAAGTCCAACCGGAGGAGCCGGTTGGCAAAAGGTAAATTCTCCTGAGAGGAGTAGGTGAGGACGCGTTTCCCGTCGAGGGAACAGTAGGCGTCTGTTCGACCTAGGGTTCCATTTTGGAGACCCAAAGTCAGAACCAAGACAGCTAAGGATGTATATAACTAACATACTGTTGTTCTATGTTGTTTTGGACTAACCCTGGATGCAGGACCGAAGGAACGAGTGTCTGCGGCTCAGAGAGCCTCAAAGGAATGAGGCAGTGGCTGAGTAGGGCGCCCGGAGTGTCCCGAGCGCCCCCAAGGTGAACACACAACAATGTAAGCAAAAGCAAGCTTCGGAAGCAGCTGGGCCAGGGCGCCCTCTGTGTCCCGGGCGCCCACAGCGCCAGGGCGCCCTCAGCGCCCAAGGCGCCCTCAGCGCCCAAGGCGCCCCCAGCCCCTGCGCAAACAAGCCAACGAAGCGATAGCCTTTCACCCAGCCGAGAAGCACGCAGAACAGGTCAACCAGGGCGCCCCCAGCGTCCCGAGCGCCCCCAGCAGTCAAGTCTCATCCCGAGTCGAGTGAGATAGAGGTTGACTGCGCGGTTTGCAGATCCGGTGACACGTGGGGGGGGGGGGGGGCGCCCCCCACGACCAGGGCGCCCCGAGTGCTAGAAATAGCACCCAGGGCCGAGCTTCTCAGAACAACTGCTCACAACAATTGCTTCCAACGCTTCTACGCTCTTCTACGCTTGCGCTCTGCTCCGGAAACCTCCCGACTCAAGATACAAGCGCCGACGGCGTCCCTCTGCCTGGAAATATAATCTACACCGGACGTCGGTAACGAAGAGCTATTTTTTAGTTTACTGTACTATTCCTGTAACATCTTTCTGTAAACTGTTTTGCAATTATAGTATTGCCCGCAGAAAACGGTCAACGACCGTGGGCCTTGGAGTAGGAGTCGACCTAGGCTCCGAACCAAGTAAAAAATCTTGGTGTTTGCGATTGTTCTTGTTTTTAATTATTCCGCTGCGCACTTACTCTTAGTTTTCAATCCGAAACGTGTAACGATATTCACCCCCCCTCTATCGTTTCTCTCGATCCAACACCTAGTGTAGTTGTAATTCTCTTTTCAAAATTAAAGATGATCTAATATATAAAAAGAGCAAGTCTTTTAGTATATACATCTATCACTACGCTCCGTGATGATGTAGCCCAAGAATTTCTCACTCGTGACTCTAAATAGGCATTTGTTAGGATTGAGCTTGAGGCCATATTATCTGAGGGTGCCGCAGGTTCTTCCAACTCAGAGATGAGAGCATCGGCCCATCGAGTCTTGATGAGGATGTCATCCACATAAACCTCAATATTCCTCCTGATCTAGTCTTTGAAGACTCGATCTACGAGTCATTGGTAGTTGGCTCCTGTGTTCTTGAGGTCAAATGGCATGACATTGTAGCAAAATGTACCGTTAAGAGTTATGAAACTAACATTCTCCTGATCTTCCTGAGCTAGGGGGATCTGGTGATACCCTTGATAGGAGTCCAGCATGCAGATTAGTTTGCACCCGGTGGTAGAATCCACCAACTGGTCAATGTAGGATAGAATATAATAATCTTTAGGGCAAGCCTTGTTAAGGTTTCGAAAATCGATGCATACCCTCTACATACCCCCTGGTTTAGGGATAAAGATCACATTGGACAACTGGGTAGGGAATTGAACCACCCTGATGTACTCGGCAGTCAATAGTTTGTTCATCTCGACTTGGATCCCCTGACTCTGTTCAGGGAAAACCTCCTTTTCTTTTACCAAACTGGTCGGACTTCGGGTCAAATATTCAGTCGGTGCGCCATCATGGAAGATGAGACTCCCGTGAGTTCCTTGGCTGACCAAGCGAACACGTCATAGTTACACTCGAGGTAATCTATCAGCTCTTGCTTGCGAACTACCTCCAGGCCCGTTGCTACTCGGGTTGTTCCTCTGGTAGGTGAGGGTGTACTTTTACCTCCTGATACCCTTCTTCGGGTCAGGATAGTGGAGATTTCTTGAATACCTACATAAAAGTGTGATGGGTTTTGCATGCCTTCTTAGCGTCGACCAGAATTATGCCTACATAGCATATTCGGGCCGCGAGCTAACTTTCTTTTACTTCCGCGACCCAGGCTCCAATTGAGAATTTGACCTTCTGGTGGCATTCGGTCATTCAACAATTCTATACTTGGCCACTCTACCACTCAGCGCTTGGTCACTTGGTCATTCAATGCTCAATCACTGGGCCACTCGACCACTCGATACTCGACATTCATCCGTTCAACGCTCGGTCAAAGCTTGGCCCCTCAACCATTCAGTCTACTTGGGGACTTGGGGCAGTCAGCACACTTGGTCAACTCAGGCATCCCAGTGCTCGGGCCTACTTGGCCATCAGCCCACTCTAGCAACCCACTCAGGCTCGAACAACAGTCAGCTCAATCTCATCGATCAGATGATCCGCTCAGCCGTAGACCCACTGAGCCGTTGAGGCTCAAGTAGCACTCAGCTCAATCTTGACAGTTAGGCAGCCCACTCGAGCTCGAGCAACACTCGGACACTCAACTTGGTCTCGACACTCGAGCGACCCACTCGGGCTCAAACAATACTCGACACTCGGCTCGGTCAGCTCACTCGGGAAGCCACCTCAGTTAGCTCGAGCTGCTCGAACCTCTTGGCAATTGGCTCACTCGCACTAGGGTCACTCGACACTCGGGCCGCTTGGATCTCTGGACACTCGAGCCACTCGGACACTCGCTAGGCTACTCGGTGTCACCCTTTGTTCAGGATGAAGCCATCTCTCCCTGTCTCTCGGACAGGAGACACCATTCTCTCGACCCTAGGCGCCTCACCACACTAGTGATAATCGTGGTTTGCCTCCCTTTGGATTCCTATGGGGCCTGAGCCAGGGGGCCGCTAAGGTGGCGGTTCCATCTTTTTGCTCGGACAGGAGACGCCGGGAACACCCGGGAACATCAACACATATAGAAGAAAAAAAAACAAAACTTGTTAAAGAACTGATAAAGAGGTTTTTCTTGCCCCAAAATAGACCAAATTGATCGAGAAGGGACCTTGAGGACGGGGCCAGACGCGAGTTGGAACGATCCGATGGAGAGAGTGAACACCCGAATGCCCTCCTTATAGCACTGGAAGAAGGATGTCGGCGGATGGCGAACCTTGGGCTGGATCTTGAACGGCAAGACGAAGGAGGGGAGGCAGAGCTCGATGAGGGCGAGTGGGATCGTGGCGAGGTTGAAGGCTACGAAGACGAAGATAACGGTGTAGAAGTAGAGGAGGTAGTCGGGCATCCGGGAAGAGTAGCGGAACCAGACGGCCTCGAAGAAGGTCAGGTTCCGCCCCAGCGCCGCTTCCGCCTCCACAATTGTCGCATACGGAATCATTTCCGGCGCTGCAGGGAGCTGACGATAGCGAGCGAGAAGGCGCCTACGAAGATACGGTCGTGGAATTGCAGAAGAGAATTGTGGAGAGAGAGGACAAAGGCGATGAGTTGTGTGCTTTTAAATGGAAAGAAAGAGGCTGGTGCGGTTTAGAAATCAAATAAATTGATAATTGATACAAAATAAAAAAAATGCATTAATTAAAAAATTAATGAACCAAATAAAAGAAAAATCTGAACAACTGTGAGTGCACATGGACACTTGGAATCTTAGTACAAGTTTTTAAAATTCTACTGTTATCAATTTAATATTGTCTCATTTAAATATGAAAGTATAGATATATTTAAAAGATTTTCAAAACCATATTTATTTTGATTTATAATGATTCTAAATTTTTTAAATTCTATCTGTTTTAAAAATTCAAAATATTGATATTTTCTTAATTAGAAAACCTTAGAAATTCATTAATAGTGTTAACTAGTGGGTATCGTTGTATTTCGCCCTAATAAAATGGTTTTCGACCGTGAAGACCAACCACACTAATTTTCGAATAGAAAAAGATGTAGCTTGATAAAAAGAAAAATGGGAGAAGTCATCAATCAAATTATTTTGTCGCTTGACACTACAAAAATTTCATCGATTTGCGACGTACAAAATCCGTCGCTATTTCGTCACTAAACGTTAATAGCGACGGAAAGAGCGCCGTCGGACGAAAATCCGTCGCAAAGCAAAGGTAGCGACGGAAACAACAAATCCATCGCTATTAGCGACGGATTACTTCTGTCCCTATTAGCGACAGACACAAAAGTCTGTCGCAAACACCAGAATTATGGGTGACGTGTCCCGGGAGAATTTAACGACGGCCGGTCAAATAGCCGTAGATAATAGCGACGGATTAGTCAATGATCCGTCGCTAATCTATCGTAATGAGCGACGGATAGTCAACCGGTGGTGGCGAGGTTTTCCAGCTCGAGTCTATTTAAAGGGGACTCGGTTTGGGCTGGGGTTTCTGACGAATCTTGTTTTGGTTAGAGGCAAGATAGTAGTCTTGTGTTCTCAGAAGCTTGCAAGCATTGTGGTGAGGTTTCTTCACCCATAAGGAGCGACGAGAGCTAGCCGGAGGTTATTCGATGAGTGATCCACCGACGGATTCTTGGATTAGTCATCCGACCGGGGTAGATACCAAGTAAACCCTTCTTGTTAGCGTTGTTTATTATATTTATTATTATTTTCGCTGTGCAACTAACAACGTAGGTACAAGAAGATTCGAGAAATTGCTATTCACCCCCTCTAGCGGACCGACATCGATCTAACAATTAGGTGTGGTTGGTCTTGACCATAGAATTACACTAGTGTGCTTTAAGTACATTAAGCAGGACCAAAACCCGAAGTTATCCAATTTGTACTGACTCGATAATTGGATAGGACCTCAAGATTATATTATGGAGTACGATCCCTTAATCCCGATATAATAATGGGCATATATTATTAACTATTATTTCTTTGATTTACCAATGGGCGAGATCTATTCTGTTAGATCGATAGGCCCGGTAAGTTGGGAGATAATATTAATAATATGATGTGCTGTTGATTATTGACGAAATTCGTGTCCTAGTGAGTCGGGTTATGATGCCCCCTTGATGAGCTCGAAAGGTTCATCATGCTAAACTCTGCAGGTGGATTTGATCCGGCATGATGATCAGGTTGAGTGGTACTAGTCAAGGATCCAGAGGTTAATTAATTTGAATTGTCAGTAATTTAAATTACTTAAAGGGCATACGAGATCTTAAATACGGGGGGATGGAAGACTCATAATATGTGGAGCCCATATGAAAATATGGGGGTTGGTGAGGAAGTTCAATTAAGATCCTTTAGTGGAATGGATCTTAATTAATGGATTGGCTTTAGATCTATTAGTGGGCTAAAACCCAACTCCTTCTCTTGGTCCATACCTTAGCCCTAATATACCCCAAGGGATCAAGAAACCAAGGCTAATAGAATCCAATACTAAAAACCCTTGGCTTCTCTTTCTCTCTTTTCCTCTCCCTCTCCTTCTCTCCTAGGGCGCCGGCGGCAACACAAGAAGAGAGCCTTTCTCTCTTCTTGTTCTCCACTTCTTCTCTCTTGGTGAGGGTCACAAGCAGAGAGAGGATCATCCTCTCTTCCTAGTTGTGGCCGGAATCACCTTGTTGAGGTGGTGAAATGGGCCGGCGGTGGAGGTGAAGGTGGAAGAGGCGCCGGCGGCAAAGGGAAAAGAAAGGGGTTGGCGGCGGGTTTTAGGGAAGATGGAGAGATCTTCTTCTTCATATTCCTCTCGAGGTCTCCCTTGTGTCCGGTGGAGCTTTGGTGGCTGATAGACCCAAATATACTATGTTAAATTTGTCACGAAAGTTGGGACCATCAAATTTAGAATTTATATGAAAGCTGGAAACCCTTTTACAAGCAAAAGTATAAAAATGTAGCAAAGGGGCCACAGGTCGTATTTTTCTCGGGGCTAGTTGTCGTGCTTGATTCAAACTTGTAGTTATGTGTCGTTTTTGGGTTTCAAACAAGTAAATGGATTTTGGTTTGGGATACAATCGAAATTGAAATTGCAATTGAGAATGAAAATGAAATAAAAATAAAGAAAAGTGAACAAGGGAGCTAAGCAAAGAAATGGCACTTAGCACTTAACCTAATGGAAGCTTACTCAAGCACTTACAATATTTTTTATGGGAATTCGTTTTCTGTTTGCAACAAACCAAAAGAAATGCCAAGCAATAAAGTAAAAGAAGTTATGGAGTTTTCGAAAACAAACTAGCTCTACACAAGGAAACACATGCAAAATTCAGAAATTGAACTCTAGGCAAAAATTATTGATTTCTACTCAATCGGATTCCACAAATGACAAGTTAAATTCAGATTCAAATAGATCAAAAGCATGTGGCACACCACTGAGAATTGATACTGAATTCCGACTTGAGAAGAGAAACAAAATTCGAAAATAGGAAGTGCAGAAATTGGAATTTGGTTTTCAGAATTTCAGCACAAAGTTCGGGCTCAAAACACAAGCAAAATCAGCTTGATACACTGATCGAAAAAACCATATGAACTAAACCAAAATGTCTAGTATTTACCTATCAAAGATTCTCCAACAACAGCTGGAAAATTCAGAACAGAAATTGAGTTGGCAGAATTAACATGGCACGCAAGAAGTTTAAGTGGCACGCAGGGAATTGGAGTTTTTACTCAGAATTTTAACCGGAAACAAACTGAGATGAAATCTAACTACTTACTAACAATTAACTTAACTAACTAGACTGAAAAGTTAAAACAACTTGAGAATTATGCTGAAACAAAATGGCACGCAAGCTAAACCAATTGGCACGCAACAATTTGTCCAAGGAATAAGCTAAAATTCGATCTAATAATTCACTAAAGAAGTTTCTATATTACTCTACTTGCAGAATTGAAGCTAATTACAGCTAAGAACTTGAATTCATGAATAACAGTAACTGATAAGGGAATGAAAAACAGAGCGGCTGTGGCAGAATTAAAAACTGTAACTAAACAATGAAAATTTATGCTCTAAACTACTCCTCGATTCTTCCCGAGTTCAGGATCTTCTTGGTTGTCAATCAAGAGCCGGCTTCGAACCCCTAGGCTCAGCAAATCAGTGGAAAAACAGCTTCAACCATCGATTCTGCTCAAACTGCTTCAGCTGGGAGAATTCCAATTCAAATGCTTCGATCTTCGTTTGTGGAGCTGCGATGGTGATTTGGGAACAACCTGAGGTCACTTGAGAACCCCTACAAGTGCCTCAGATCATCGGAAATGGACTGTGGCGAAGATCTCAGTGCTCGGACCACAAAGATTGCGAAACCCTCAACAAGCTCTGTCCGGATGAAATTTGAGCTGAAATCTCGGTTGACGCTGCTTTCTTCAGATTCAGATGATGAAATTCGGTTGGAAACGAGGTGGTCACGCCTTCTTGGATCAAAAAAAATGGCTAAGAACACGAAGAACTAAGGAAGAACGGCGAAGACAGCGAAGACGCGACAAGGGTAAGCTGCGGTGAAATTTTCCTTAAGTATTAACCAATGGACGGCTGTGATTGATTTGCTTCAATCCAACGGCTGATCTTAGTCTGATTTGAGCCAAACTTTGATGATGAAGATCTGGGGTCAGGATCTGCCTCGTGGTAGCTCGGATCCTCCAGATTTGCAACGGATGGTCCAGATCTAGCTAATCTTTGAATGGATGATCTAGAGCCCTCCAAGCTTGATCCAACGGTTGATTTAGCTTTGATTGTGATGAAACCTTCAGATCTTGATCAGGGTGCTTGATCAACCCTAGCCCTAGCTCGGATTGCTTCAGATCATCCCGGATGGCTCCGATCTAGCCGCTTTTGAATCGAACGGCTCAGATTTAATCGTAATCTTGATAATCTGATCTGGGTCCCTTCCGACTCGAGTTTGACCCAATATGCCCTAGGTCTTTGAACCTTGATGCCTACAAAAATAAATCAAGAATTTAGTGGCCAATTAACTCAAATATGTGTAATTTTGCATTTAAGTCCAAAATATGAATAAGTTCTAAAACCTAGGCAATTTCACAATTTTGGCAATAAAAACATAGATCAAACATGGATTTAAGCACTCAAATGATCAATAAAATGGAATCTATCAGTGGCTCCGGTGGCCGGCGGCGCAAGGAAGAAAGGGAGAGGCGCCGGCGATTCCAAACCCTAGCTCTAGGGTTTTGGTCGGCTAGTGGAGAAGTGGATTTTGGTGCCTTTGGTAATCTTGGTTCTCGGTAGCTCGTCGCCCACACGACGTCCGGGAGGTCGGGGACATAAGATAGAAGACCGCGAGGGGATCGGGAAGGTATATATCTTCCCAAGCTCCCTTAATTATTCTTATGTCATACATGTGCTCGTTCTATTTACCTCGTTATTTTATGTGTGTTAGTTTGTTAATTTGATTTCGAATCATAGTTATTAATTCACTAACTGGACCCCGACCATAAACATAAAAGTCGGCGATCCACTCGTCGCCTTTTCCGAGGTCGAACGGTCGAGCAAATCACAAGGCCGATTTTGGTAATTGGCTGAGTTGTGATTTGGATCATTCGATACGGCACGAGACGGTTGATGGGAGACGGGTTTTCATTCGGATTAATTTTTAATTTGTAGACATGAAGAGGTCTCTCAGATCGACCAAGTTATCGCTTAGGAAACCCGCCAAGTCATACCCAACAGTCCGTCGCTAATAGAGACAGACAACTTTAATATCAGTCGCTATTAGTGACGGTGTTGACCATGTCCGTCGCTAATTTAGGGTATTTGACCGTGATTTCCAACTTAGCGATAGATACTTTATATCCGTCGCTAAAGCTGAATTTTTTTGTTGTGTGATGAAGAAGCAACATCCAAACAGCACCTAATGGAGAAGCAACATCCGAGCAGTTGTCAGTTGTTGTTAGCTGATGGTTTAATGGCCAATGGACGAAACAACGGGCAAAAGTCACCCAACATTAATGGAGTAAACCTCATTGTATCACCTCATTGTATCACTCAAGTTTAACCGTCAAGAAACCCGATCCATTTTCTTGTTTTTTTATTTAGTTGAAAAGAAGAACATTGGCCCTCTCTTGCGTCCATGATACAAAATGTTGAAAAATAATAATAATTAATGAGGTTGGATAATATTGAATTTCGGATGACCGATTTAGTCCCATAAAAATTTTTCATCAACCGTCAAGGTAAATTGGAAAGCACTCGCGGCGGACAGTCCAAAAGCTCAGCGTCTCATGGTTCAAGCCTAATTTGGAGAAAAAATTCTTATAAAATACGTCGTAACTAGCATCAAATCACATATGCCCAGGATGATAATTAATGATCCTTCTGCTATACCATAGCCCCAATGACTGACACAAACTGTTAGAGCTCCTATCAATGACGGAGCCAGAAAGGCCAATTTACCCGAGCTAATTTATCACAACTAATAAAAAAATAAAAACTCTTAAAAATCTGCGAACTAATATTTAGTTAATTATTTATTTTTCTCATTCTACTTTTTTACCATTTTAATTTTTATTCGACAATTTATCAAAAGACGTATATAAATTTCCGAATTAATCAAAAGACATATTCTACTTTATTATTTATCAAAAAGCGCACTCAATTTTGTGTTCTTCCTATTTTAACTTTCCCATCAAATTTAACTTTTTCTCCTCTTTTCTCTCTTCTCTTTCTTTTTTATCTTTCTCTCTTTCTCTTTTTCTTTCCTCTGTTTTTAACGTATGCATGTATGCATGAATATTCAAAGGTCTGATATGGAATTATATCAGATTCACGTTAGGCCTGATATGAATCATATCATGCCCAATATGAGATTTTTTTATCGATTCTTCAAAACTTATTGATTTGACCTAGAGAGCTCTGATTGCATCAATTTCAGGTCTCATGGATTTCTGAGATTACAAAGAGTTCAAATATGTTATCCATTATTTATTTCAACTTCTCCGAGATGTTAAAATGTAATAAGAAATAATCAAAAAAATCACACATTGGGTCCGTTGGGCCCGATATGGAATCATATCGGGCCTAACGTGGGTCGGATATGATTCATATCGGGCCCAACGGGCCCAATATGAGATTTTTCTATATAATTCTTCCTTATTACATTTTAACATCTCGAAGAAGTCGAAATAAACAATGGATAGTATATTTGAATTCCTTGTAATCTCAAAATTCACAAGTGAAATTTGTACAATCAGAGCTCTCTATGTCAAATTAGTGAGTTTTGACCCAATCAATTTGGGTGATCATGATCGATTAACCAAATCTATGCACTTCCTTTTGATATGTAAGACGGACTCGATGGATCACTTGGTAGATATATACAGCATGGAGATTACTAGATTTTAGGGATTACCTCTAGAATCTGGCGAGAGTCTCCTACGAGCTATAGGTGCATAGCTCCGTCTCAGTCTAGTTATTCATCTACCGATAGATGGGCAATCTGAGCACACCATTCAGGTTCTGGAGGACTTACTACGATCGTGCATATGGATTTTCGGAGGCAGCTGGAGGGACCATTTGCATTCAATAGAGGTCTCTTACAACAACTGCTAGCATTCGACTATACATAGGGTGTCGTTTGAGACATTATACGATAGGGCTTGCAGGACACCCACTCTCTAGGAGGAGGTTGGTGAGTCGTAGTTGTTGGGACCTCAAAGCGCTTAACATGATATAGAGTTAGTCTGTACAATCAAACAGAAAATGTCAGAGACACTTGATCACCAGAAGAGTTACGTAGATCAGAGACAGAGACCTCTCGAGTTCTCTATGAGCGATCATGTCTGTGAGGATCAAAAGGAATTTAGATATCTCCACATTGGTATGATATTGTCCACTTTGGACCTAAACCCTTATAATTTTGCTCTTGGGCTCTTTCCAAAAAGTCTCATACTAATAGAGTTATCTTTGATCTTTCCAATGTGTTTTCAATATGGGACTATATTTACAATCTTACAACCCCAACAATCCACCCCTTAAACAAAGGACCACAGGCCCCCCTCAAGCGGAAAGCCTTTCTGTTTGATGTCTGATCCTCAACCCACCTGGACTTTCTACCCCTCGGTCCACCCGACCTACTAGGACTTTACCGCCTAGCCGCAACTAGAACTTCTCTACCTAGTGTCTAGTCCACTTGATCAAGACACGAGAGTCTACACTTCCTTTGTTCAAGGCTTAATTCACATGGTTAGATCTAGATCATGGCTCTAGCTCATGCTTCTTCTGGCAGTTAGTCCGGTGAAGAGCGACCTGGCTCTGATACCAATTGTTAGGACCAAAAAGAATTTATATATCTCCATAATAGTATGATATTGTCTACTTTGGGCCTAAGTCCTCATAGTTTGGTCTTAGGCTCTCCCCAAAAGGTCTTATATCAATGGAGTTATCTTTCTCTTATAAGCCTATGATCTTTTCCATATGTTTTCAATATGGGACTATGTAGCGGTTTGCCTCATATGTAAGTTAGCTCCGCGGTATATTGGCCCCTTCCAGATTTTGGAGAGAATCGAAGTCGTAGCCTACCGACTAGCACTCGCCCCGTCTCTTGCTGGCAGCACGTTGTATTCTATATTTCCCTGCTGAGGAAATATGTGCCAACCCCTTCGCATGTCTTATCCGATATATCGATCACACTTCAACCTGATGCGACCTACAAGTAGGTATCCATGTGAATTTTGGGACACGGAGAGCGTCAGTTACGGAATAAGACAATCCGGTTCGTCAAAATCGGATGACAGTACCATTCAAATGCGGAGGTGACTTGGGAGCTTGAGGATACGATCAGAGCTCGCTACCCCCAATTATATACCTGGGGTACACATGGTTGTTTTATTCAGTATTTGTACTGCATGATCATACCTATCACATGTGAATAACGAAATTTGGGGACTAAATTTTTGTTAGTGAGGAAGAATGTTAAATATGGTAAATTGAAAATACAGCACGGAAAATTTCAAAGAAGTTTCGAGGATTTTCTTGAAATAAATGTACGGTCATCGGATTATTGGGTTAAGGCGTAGAGGGTTTAAATTTGCATAAACCCTAATCGTTGAGGTTAAGGGTGGAAAACACTATAATTTTGAAGGGGTAATGGCTTACTTGGAGGGAAGGGGGGGGGGGGGGGGGGGGGGGGGGGGGGGGGGAGATGCCTAAGTTTAGGAAATTAAAGGTGGTGTAATAGTGTGAGTTGGGAGGGGTAAATCGCAAAATGCCCTAACTTAAATCCCCTTTCTCGTTTACTCGGGTCGCTGCTTCTCCCCTGATTCCTCTCGCCACACCCAACCGAGCTCTTGCAATCTCCTTCGCACGTACCTTTTCTCCACTCAAGATTCCCGATCGGGAGTCGCCACCAAGGGCAGCCGTGGCTACCACCTTCCGATCGTCATATCAGAGGGCAACCAAGTTTTTGGATCCATTGGGAAGAATAGGACTAGCCAGGTTTCATCAGATCGGAGATGGGATCTCGCTAGCGTAGCTTAGGTAAGAATTCATGTTGATCTTGATAGAATTGTTAGTTGGATTAGAATTTTGTGGAATGAATTTGATTAACTGAGCTAGATCTATTATGGTTGGTTTTCTATGACCTTTAGAGTTACTGTGAGATAGTATGATAGTTTTGGTATGCAACTGTAGGTCACCTCTGTTTTTGGATAGCAATTTATTTCTGTGTTTGGATTTAGATCTATGAGTATTGGATCAAATCATTGTTGTAGCTTTGTTTGGTACAGGATTTGCTTATCATATGTTATGCCCTATTTGGTTTTTGATTACATTTGTTGTTTGTTGATTCTTTGAGATCACTTAGATTGCTGGATTGGGAATTAGTATTTAATCCATGATCGTGCGATGCTATTGTATCTATGTCGAGAGCCTTGCTGAGTTTGGGTTTTGCTACTGCTTTTCTCTTGTTGTGGGTTGTTGTCTTGCACAACTCTATTCATGTCTAATTGCTTGGTTAGAGTTAGATATAATCATCTATCTCAATCGATCCAATTAGGTTTCAGTCAATTGGGTAAATAAAGAGATTAGTCCTAATATTGATTGTTGGGTTAATCCGGATACGACTTGGTATCTAGTCTAATTAGTATCATTTGTTATGATAGCTTATACTATGTCCCTTAATATAAGACACTGACTTGATTATTTCACTGTGAATTTCTCTGGATAGGAGGTTTTCTTCACTGCGAGCACCTACTCGAAAGTGGGTACCTTTGACTTATCTTTATTAGATACAGTCATACTTATATGTATAGTTAGATACGGATAGCAGTAGGGATATGTGTTATATCTGTTCCTGTATAACTTCACTTGATACTTACTGTCTGATTAGATTTACTGCTTTACCATCATGTATTATTGCATGTTTTGAATTACGGATGACACACTTTATACCTAGTATTAGGTTTAGGATATGGTGCACGATTGTTACCCGGACTACTGCATATCATGATGAAGATTAGGATTAGATAGTTGGTAATGCATGGAATAGTGACATGCACATCTCCGCATGTAGCATACGTAAGCGACCCTTGGCTCCTTGGTAGTTGAGACGAGTCGTCAGACTTGCCACATTGCTTTGTCGTGTAGTCCTAGTTCTACTCTTCGTTAGTGGATTATAGGTCACGGCGCTGCGACAAGGTCCCCTCCTCTATCCAATGATAGCCAGGGGTTAGGAGCATGACTTTTCCCCTCACGACCTAGGACAAAATACGTTCAGTGTCAGAGCCCCTTCCCACTCGGTTTTGCATTATACGCGACAGTGGCTAACTGGTGTGGAGGGATGACACGGTCAGAGTCTTACCCACTCGGTTTGCATAGATGCGACGGTAACCGACTAGCGTAGAGGGGTGACCCATGTTGCAACATGTGCATACTATGCATAATTACATTTGTTTATGTTTGTTGCATTTAATTACTACATTTGCTTAACATCCACATTCAGGAGGTGTGTGTACATAGGATTTGATGATCCTGCATTTCTCGTATGATGTGAGCCTTTATGATCCTGCATTAGCTTGTCTTGCATAAGCTTCAGGGATCTTATGTACTCGTATGCTACGAGTTTGGCTACAATAAGGTTACACTGACTTGTATACCCTCGGTATTAGATTAACATAGGTATATATTGTTCATTCAGTATTCCAGTTACGCATTTTCTATTATTGCACTTCGGATTGTAGTAACTTATAACTCACTCCGTAAGCCCTATTTTTCTATCAGGATGATTGTTTGGAATGCCCGGCAACATGTCCCAGCTCTCCCATGTCGAGGCGACTTGCGTTGTGTTACTTGTATTAGATTTTGGTATATGTTGTACATTTTCTTTATTTCCGCTTCATATTTGTACTTTTTGTGGTCATAGTGACTTGTATGTCCTTGTTTTGGTTTGTATTTCTATGTGTGCCTGGTGGGCTTATGGTTGGGTTGATGTTGCAAGTAATGCCTGCATGCAGCTTTGATAAGTCTAGGTAAGTTTGTGATGTCTATTATCTTTCTTATAGTTATGATTGCTAGTCGTATGATTGTAAATATTATTGTCCTGTATGTATATTTGGGATGTCCGCCATACAGGAGAGATACTGTCAAATTTCTATCGGGCATGTGGCTCCTTGGGGCGTGACAATTTATGTTCCTTACTGTATTGATTCCTGGTCCAACCAATCCCAAAGAGAATATAGATATTTTCCTACAACCTTCGATTGCTGAGTTGAATGAATTATAGAATGTAGAGTCGGTGACTTATGATGTTGCAAGTAAAGCTAATTTTAGATTGCATGTTGCATTATTATAGACGATCAGTGATTTTCCAGCATACTCATTGTTGTCGGAATGAAGCACGGCTGATAAATTAGCATGCTCACACTACATGACAGAGTCTGATACATTTTCATTACCTTGCAGTAGAAAGGTATCTTGGTTTGATAATCACCGTAAATTTTTATCAATTGATCACCCTTTTAGGCAAAATAAAAAAATTCCTAAAGAATGTTGTAGTCAAAAACCTCCTTCAGTCAATGCTTCCGATGAAGAGATCATTAAACACATAGACAGTTATGGATTTCTATCAGTTTCTCAACCTAGTTCCTATGACAAATAAATACATATTGTTAGGATGTATAGTGTGAATGTAAGACAAGGAGTATATTTTGGGAGCTACCTTATTGGAAATCTTAACTTATTTGATATAATTTAGATGTTATGCATGTTGAGAAAAATATCTTCAATAATATCATCAACACTGTGATGAACGTGCCTGGAAGAACTAAAAACACTGCAAAATCACATGAGGAATTAAAAGAGCTAGTTAACAGTCCAGAATTGCATCAGGATAAAACAACCGATAGATTTCCAAAGGCTTCTTATACATTGGACAAAGATAGTAAGCAATCCTTATGTAATTGATTGAAAGAAATAAAATTTTCAAATAGGTATGCCTCTAATACGGCTTGATGCATCGATATGAACAGGTTAGAGATTTTTGGAACGAAAAATCATGACTGTCATGTATTCATACAAAAACTTATTCTAGTAGCTTTCCATGATTCCTCAAAATGTTTGGGAAGTACTCACAGAATTGAATCAATTTTTTAGAGATTTGATAGTGAAGTGTATTATGGTGGATGTTCGGTTAAAAATAGACATTCTTCTCATACTATGTAAGTTGGAGCGAATATTTCCTCTCAGTTTTTTTTATTCAATGGAACATCTATCAATAAATTTACCATACGAGGCACAAATAGCTAGTCTTGTTCAGTATAGATGGATGTATATACATTTGAACGATTTTTGAGAAAATTTAAAAATAATGTTCGTAACAAAGCAAGAGTTGAGGGGTCAATTCGAACGGTTTATGCTGCTAATATTTTGTTGAAAATGTGAAAACTAAACATCGCAAGTGTCCTAGAAATTCTGATGATGCTCAACTGATAGACCTATCAATACTTTCTATTTTCTAGTATCCTAGTAAGCTAATAGGTGTATATGTTTCTAGATGGTCAACTGAACAAGAATATCATGCTACAAGAATATACATATTGTTAAACTGTGATGAGGTCAAACGATACATAAAGTAAGTTGACTTCCCTAATGAGCTTATTATCCCATTTTATTTTTTTGTTTGATATTTCAATTGTCTTAAAATATCCTTCTTTCACAACCTGTACAAACAATAATTATTTCTTCAAAATCCATCAATGGGTGCAAGTGAAATAGCTGAAAAGTTAGAGGCCGAATTTGCATTATGATTTCAAATATATGTAAATCAAAAAGACCGTAAATTTTTGGAATTCATCAGTACAAGTCAATTAAGTCCAGTCCTAATTGATATCATAATTATTTTTATAGGTGAAAAACCATAGAATATCAAATGTGCAAGATAATAGAATAATAAATCTTGCATCAAGACCCCTCCATAAAATAATATTGTACTCTAGTTACTATGTTAATGAGCTCAAATTCCATGTGGCACAACGAAATTCACAGAGATTAACATATAATTCTAGTGTTTGTGTTTAAGGATATACAGGACGAAATCATATAAACTGAATATCCTACATTACCTATAAAAATGTGTGTGTTGTTCAAATGTTCATGGTACGATCTAACCCTAAGAACAGGTACAAGAACACATCCAAATTATAATTTAGTTGAGGTTAATGCAAATAAAAGATTCAATAAGTTTGAACCTTTCATTTTTGGGATACAAGCGAGTCAAGTTTTCTATCTTGAATACCCTACGAAGAAAAGAAGATCTAGTGAATGGTTGTCTATTAGCCGAATGAAGTCTCGCTCGATCATAGAAATGTCGAATACCATCACTGCTCAAAATTATGATGCATTTCAAAATGACGAAGTGGAGCGACATTCAATTGATTCACAACTCCAATCCACATCTTAATTACTTGTAGATGTTAATGTTACTTACGAAAATATAGCTAATGAAGAGATATCCAACAGTGAGGATTTTGCTAAACTAACAGAGTCTAGCGGTCAGAAATTAGAAGCTGCTAATGTTGATTAGTCAGGTGTTAATCATGATTAAGTATAAGAATTATTATTCATCAAGTAAGTTATGCTTTAATATTATTTTGTATTTTTATTATCATGTTAGTAAACTTTATTATAATGTATTGTAATGTTATTTTGCAGACATTATTATGATAGAGCAGCAAGCAGTAGCACCCCGTGGCTATAGGGTGATTAGAGATGTTGGAGACTCGTAAATATTATTTGTTATTAGTAATTAAAATTCATATATTACTTTATTTCTAATGTATTTCTCATAAATTAATTTTTTTTTTCATATAGGTTTACTCCAGAGGGTCATCGAGTTTCTTCTCATATCACCGGAAAATTTAAAGAACGAGTATGCACTACTACTATATGGAGACAAATAGATGCCAAGTTGAAAATATTTTATTATAATGAATTTTTAATAAGTAAAGTTAATAAATTTGGTATTTATAATTTAATTATCCTTTTATAAACTAAATTTTCAACTTATAATTACAGAAAAAATATACATGGGAGGAAGGGCAGGAGAAAGAATTTAAAGCAACATGGAATAGTTATTGTGCCAAACTATACAGAGAGTTCCTGTATAATATCAGAAAATGGCACTAAACTGATGTATGCATCAATTGAGATATGGGGTGCATAGATGACCACCTGGGCTGAAAATAGGTGGACGGAAAATGTTGATAAGCCTCAAGCAAACAAAAACATAGAGTTAGGTGACCCAAATACCAAAACCTCTTGGCATACTTCTGTTAGATCGATGTTGGTTGCTAGAGGGGGGGTGAATAGCAATTTTCGGATCGTTCTTCCTACAAGGTTAGTTGCGCAAGAAGAATATACTAAAATAAAATTAAACAATGCTAACAAACCTATTTACGTGGTTCGGAGATGAAGCTCCTACTCCACGACAGTCCATGAGGTGGACGATCCCTTGATCCTTTGGCGGATCACTCCCCGGATGCCCTCCGGCTAGCTCGTGTAGCTCTTTGTGGGTGGAGAAACCTCGCCACAACACCAAGTACACTTTCTGAGCATTGAGACTACTAATGAGCTCTAACCAAGCTCACTTCGTCAGGAGTTCTCAGCTCAACCCGAGTTCTCTTAAATAGAACTCAAAGCTGAAACCCTCGCCACCAGTCGATTTCTCATTTACCAGTCGACTAGTCCCACTCAACTAGCCAGCCAACGTCTCTCTCAACGGCTAGTTTTTGAATTTACCAGTCGACTGCCCCTGGGGCAGTCGACTGGCCCAATCGACTGCTCCCAGGGCAGTCGATTGGTCCAGAGTCAGAAACCTTCTATGAGTTTCTGTTTATGCTGGCAGTCGACTGTTATATCACCAGTTGACTGCCCAGCCTATACAAACACTCTTCCTCACTCCAACGATCCTCCTCCACGCGTGCCTTCAGGTACACTCCCTTGGCTTACCCCTTGAAGTCTTCTTCACCGGCTACCATCCCTCGGATACGCACACAAGCCTTCCCTTAGCTTGCCTCCATGCCATCCTTCACGTGAGCCCTCTTGAAGTCCACTTCCCGACTTGCCCTTGGAGTCCTCCTCCCTCGGCTCTCGTCCCTTCATGACTTTGCTGACTCTTCACTAGCAGCCTTGACTGTTGCCTTCGCGCCCTCTTCGTCTTCGGCTCCTGTCCCTCAGATGCACACAAGCCTCCATCTTGTCTCCATGTCATCCTTCATGCATGCCTTGAAGTCCGTGCCCCTCGGCTCATTATCCCTGCTATCCAAGGTCCCTCGAGTGAACACAAGCCTCCAGCTTGTCTCCAGGTCACCCTTCACCATACCGAAACCGTCCAACTAAGTTCATATGTGTAACCTGCACATCCTGCACACTCACATACACATATTAGAACACAGGGGAAAACCTAACTTAAACCCTTTGCCCAAACATCAAAACACATGGTTACTCCGAACCATAGATTGCCTTAACAATCTCCCCATTTTTGATGTTTGGCAATACGTTTAAGTTAGAAAAAACAAATAGTAATAAATAACAATAAAATGCTATAACAATCATTTGGACTTACGTTGCCAAGATTCCATCTTGGACTTACACCACCAATGCATATGCAAATGCAAACAATCATGGATCCTATCCCAAGGTATCCCACATCTAACCCTCCCAGGTTAGGAATTTTTACAAAATCGGGTTTTTTTAAAACCTATCCCAAGGCTCTCCCTACATTGGACTTACAAAGGCTTTTTAAGAACCTTTCCCAGGTTCCCCTTACACCAAAAATGGAGCAACCATGCTTCCCCTTCATCTAAGTTTCCCCTAAACCTATGGTTTCTTGCAAAGGTGTGTTTGGTTTCCCAAATTAAATCCAACACTTCTCCCCCTTTACCTAACATCAAAAAGACTCCAATAATTTCCCAATTATTGGATCTTTTAATCCCTAATGATCATAAACAACGTGTACTAACCCCCCCCCCCATACACTTGTTTGACATCATTTGGACACCAATCAGCTGCTAGATACCCAATCTAGCCCTGACCAGTCGTCTGTCCCCAGAGCAGTCGACTGATACTCTGAAAATCAAAATTTCAGCTTTTCTGGCCACATTCAAAAATGCGCCAGAATTTCCACAAATCTCTAAAAATTTCCAAATTTTGTGGAAAAGTTTGTTGTACCAATACCTACTTGGGAAAAATACATTCAACAATGTATCTATTACCATTCCCAAGTTTGACACAAAACTCAAACTGCCTATGAAAATTAAGGCATAGCAACCAAGAGGCAACCTCCCCTTTAACCTATGCTTTTCCCCCAATGTTCAATTCTTACCACAACACAACAAGTTAAGTTTTACCCAACTTAACATCATAAACTCAAGTTAAGTTCTACCCAACTCAACTCCATTCATCCTTTCATCAAGTTAAACACAACTTGACACCCCAAGTTCTCCCCCTTTGACACCATCAAAGGATTGCCCCAAGCAACCCTACTTATAGTGCCAAAAAGAACCTACTTGATTTCTGAAAACCCCCTCAGAAATCAACACACAAACTTACCAGTCGACTGCCCCCTAGGCAGTCGACTGATACATTCAACTTTTGAAATTCCAGCCTAATTTCAGAAACCTCTAGAAAATTCAAAAAAATTAGGAAAAATCTAAAATTTGCAAGCACATTTGTTAGGATATAACCTATCCTTGAAAAATATGATTCCATGAAAAATATCAAATGTACTTGACTTTTGGTACATTCTCTAATTTTCTCAAAAATGGTCATTTTGCATCAACTCTGAAATCTATCTATAATTCCATGTGTTTGCCAAGGTTAACCATTATAATTTGACACATGGAATTGTCCTCAACTCTCCCCTTTTCATCTCTTAATCCTAGGTACATATGTGAGACTTCCATATCCTTTCGTTTATCAAGAACTTATCATTCAATATCATCCAATGAATTTTAAGCACTCATCAATCCTCCTTAAACTTCGTGATATCATAAAGCCTTATTCCATACAATCATCATTAAATCACGAAGTAAGACTTTATCTAATGACTTGTGAAAGCATATCCAAGATTTTAATTCAAAGCCATGTCCTATCATCCAATAGTAATTTATGACCTTCAAACCATATAATATCATCCATAAAATCTCATAAGATAACATGACCCTTTCCTATGCTTCCAATTTTGCAAGTTCTTATCATCCAATATGCCTTTTCTACCAAAACCTTCGGATCAGTCGACTGCCCTAGGGGCAGTCGACTGGCAAAACAAACAGAAGGTTCCCAGTGTCAATTCTACCTAGACCAGTCGACTGGTCCTGTACCAGTAGACTGGTCCTGTACCAGTCGACTGGTACCTGAATTTCAGGTTTTTAGTCTAAATTCAGAAATGCCTAAATAATTCCATAAATTTTCAAAAAATCTGAAATTTCGTGGAGAGATTTGTGGAACCTATGTCTACTTGGGAAAAATATATTTTTGAACAAATTTACTCCACATCCCAAGATTGGCATGAAACTCAACCTTTCCTAAATTGTATCATTTAAACTTCTCCAAAAGTCCTAATTTTCACTCCTTCTTGATATATCCTTTCATTTCTAACTATAATACCATTTTATCACTGAGTTATATGGTATTCCCACATTAAAAACTAATTTCTATCAAATATAATCTCATTTTCATCTTTCTTTCCATAAACCTCCTTCTAATGTGCCAATTCCCTAGGATTAAGACTCACCTTAGTCTTCCAACCCCTTTTTGGCACATTTACTAGTCCACCTAGACTTCCTAGAAAAACCATCTCTTAAGATCCATTTATCGTGGATCCCAAAGGCTCCTAGAGCTCTCCCTTGAGCTCTTTGCCCTAGCCACCATCCTAGGTGACTCAATCCACACTAGACTACACCGGTGTATCTTCGGTGATTCTTGGCCTACAAAATTAACCTTCTTAACCTTAAACACCTTATCTTTGGTTAAGTCCTTCTTTTTCCCTTTAAATGGCACCCCCTTGCCATTTTTGAATTTCTCCTTCTTGCCATAATCATATGCTACCCCAGCATATTTCTTTCCCTTGACGTTGGAGACCTTAGACCGGTATCCCAATCCCGATCTATCATGGCTGGGTTTTAGACAACTCAACACCATGTCTAAACCCTTCGATCCAACCTTGAATCTTTCTAGGGTCTTTTTTAATTTATCAAGTCTTGCCCTCAAGGCTTGATTTTCCCTTTCTAGACCATTAATCCTAGAATCCACATGTCCACCTTGGACATTCCTAGGCCTACCCATCTACCTAGGCATGTGTCTCCCCTTCTTGGGATTTATACCTTGATCCTTAGGTCTAATGGTCTTGGTTTTATCATAATGCATGATTCTTCTAGGGTTTTGATCTACCTTGTTAACCCTATTCCTATCATTATACTTGAGCCCATGATTATGCACAAACAAATATTTTTCATTAATTCTAGTATGCATGGATGAATAATTGATACTATTTTTAGCATGCATAGAGAAGCTTGAATTTGAATTATGTTTTACCTCAAGGTTAGGAATTACCTCCCTTACCCTTGTAGCTTCTTTTCTTCCTTTCCTCCTTCTCCCATCTTCTTAATTGCTCCATCTTCTTTAGCTCTCCTTTCCTTGGACATTTTGTGTGATAATGCCCTAGTTCTCCACATGTGAAGCATCTAATTTTCTTTCTTTTCTCTTGGGCTTCTCCATTCCTACAACCCATGTTAGATTTAAAAGAAATTGAAATGGGTTTAGATTTTACCTCCTTTTTCTTATCATTTGGACACTTATCCTTGTAGTGGCCTTTTTCATTGCATCCAAAGTATGTAATGTGGTCTTTTGATTTGGCTTTGGTGGAGGTTGAAGCTTTTTCTTGTTCTTGTATGGATGAGGGTCGCTCCTCCCCCTCAATCCTTGAGGTGGTGACCTCTTCCTCTTCCCTTGACGAAGTGGACGACCTCTCACTCTCTTCTTCCACTTCACTTGATGAGATGAGCAATTCTTCTTCTTGGGCCATTGACTTCACTTTTTTGAGTTCTTCCATTATTTGAGCTTGGGTAGGGTTCTTATGAAATTCTTCCACTTTGTTCCACAACTCATAGGCACTTTTGCATTCCCCTACACCACTCAAAACATTATTAGGTAAAAGATTAATCAATATACCAATTACCTTTTCATTCACCCTAGAATGTGCTTGTTGCTCTTTAGTCCAATATCTAAGGCGAAGCCTCTTTCCGTGCTTGTCTTTAGGAATTTCAAACGGTTCTTCAAGCATGATCTTAAGATCCCACTCCATTCCGAACCATGTCTCTATTCTTGTCCTCCAATAGCCGAAATCTTCATGATCATATGGAGGTGGAGTGTAGACATCATCCCCTAGCTTGTCTTCCATCATTTTTCCCTCTAGCTTTCTTGCTCCCTCGACGGTTAGTCCGTAGATCAGCACACCAAGCTCTGATACTACTTGTTAGATCGATGTCGGTTGCTAGAGGGGGGTGAATAGTAATTTTTGGTTCGTTCATCCTACAAGGTTAGTTACGCAAGCAGAATATACTAAAATAAAACTAAAAAATGCTAGCAAACCTATTTACGTGGTTCAGAGATGAAGCTCCTATTCCACGACAGTCCGTGAAGTGGACGATCCCTTGATCCTTCGGCAGATCACTCCCCGGATGCCCTCCGGCTAGCTCGTGTAGCTCCTTGTGGGTGGAGAACCCTCGCCACAACACCAAGTACACTTTCTGAGCACTGAGACTACTAATGAGCTCTAACCAAGCTCACTTCGTCAGGAGTTCTCAGCATAACCCGAGTTCTCTTAAATAGAACTCAAAGCTAAAACCCTCGCCACCAGTCGACTGGTCCCACTCAACTAGCCAGCCAACGTCTCTCTCAACGGCTAATTTTTGAATTTACCAGTGGACTGCCCCAGGGGCAGTCGACTGGTCCAGGATCAAAAACCTTCTATAAGTTTCTGTTTGTGCTGGTAGTCGACTGTTATATCACCAGTCGACGGCTCAGCCTATATAAACACTCTTCCTCACTCCAACGACCCTCCTCCACGCGTGCCTTCAGGTACACTCCCTTGGCTTGCCCCTTGAAGTCTTCTTCCACCGGCTATCGTCCCTCAGATGCGCATACAAGCATTCCCTTGGCTTGCCTTCATGCCATCCTTCATGTGTGCCCTCTTGAAGTCCACTTCTCGACTTGCCCTTGGAGTCCTCCTCCCTCGGCTCTCGTCCCTTCATGACTTTGCTGACTCTTCACCAGCAGCCTTGACTGTTGCCTTCGCGCCCTCTTCATCTTCGACTCCCATCCCTCGGATGCACACAAGCCTCCAGCTTGTCTCCATGTCATCCTTCACGCATGCCTTGAAGTCCGCGCACCTCGGCTCATCATCCCTGCTATCCAAGGTCCCTCGGGTGCACACAAGCCTCTAGCTTATCTCCATGCCACCCTTCACCATACCGAAGCCGTCCAGCTAAGTCCATATGTATAACCTGCACATCTTGCACACTCACATACACATATTAGAATATAAGGGAAAAACCTAACTTAAACCTTTTGCCCAAACATCAAAACACATGGTCACTCCTGATCATAGATTGCCTTAACAACTTCTAGGTCTAATCTATTGTTGAGCATGTTATGGATTAGATGAGTTTAATTTAAAGTTGGTTTAAAGCAAAGCTTCTAATAATTACCAAACTTGTATAATTTTGGCCTCGTATATTTGTGTATGCAAGAACATGAGCTAGCTCAACAGCCCACCTATATGAAGGTTTTTCTCAAGACCTACAAGAAGAAGGATGACACATTTGATAATTCTCATTCGAAGAACATACAGGTAAGATTTTAAACTTTAGATCAATATGTAATCATTTTTTAATATTAATTATATTATATTTTACCATACAGGATCAAATCACAAATAGAGTAACTCAAGCATCTCACCTTAAAGTAGAGGGTGGGGAGTCACAGTCTTTATCCACCAACTCACTAAATAAAATATATTATAATGTTGTCGGTGGGTGGACAAAAAACTCTATCCTCTATGGCCTTGGCTCCCAAGCCAAAGCTGCATTTGAGGACTCCTAGGGTCCATGCTAGTTCATCTTCTTCTTCTGAGATGGAGAATTTGAGAAAAGAAAATCAAGAACTGTTCACTCAATTTACCTCAATGGATCAAAAGATGCATCAGTGGATGGCTGCGAGGGTCAAAGGAGGGCCGCTGAGGATGTGAGAAGAGCAGAGGAGGACTGGAAGTTGAGAGAGGAAAATAGAGCTCTCATAACTCATATGCGAGACATTATAGCTCATATGCCTTCATCGACACTATACGGTTTTGAGTCACAGGAGACTCAAGATCAATCAAACTCTGCTGATTAGTTTTTTATTAGATTTGTTCAACAACATCATAGTGTTTTTATTTATCATACATAAATCATACAAAATATATTCATTCTATTTTTACTTATCTAATAGGCTCATTTCTAAATATTGTTTTACAATTCGATATTGATATATTCTGCTTCATTATTATGATGAAATATTGTATTCAGGTATCCTTTTAATTAAATATAAAATTATTTTACTACCAATGCAAAATTTTTAATTATCTATCGTATTTTACTTTCTATAGGTTTTTGTATTACTATCTTGTAGTTGATGTAAAAGGATTTTTATATAGATATTTGTATGAATTTAGATAACTTTGCATGGATATTTGGATTTAGATATCATTGTATAAATTTTTGATATTATGATCAGATATTTGTATGGATTTAGATATCATTGTGATAGATTATGTTTGTGTGTTTTTTAATTGTAGTATCATGAATTTTGTTTAGTATGCTAGTTTTTTGTAATTGATTTGTTAATATGTGTGGTTGTGTTTAGGATGTTGGTATACCATCGCCTATGATGGTTTTATATTTATATGTAATATCGTTGGTCATCATCGACGGAAAATCATGATTTCATCAGTAATGGCAGAGATTACCGACAAAAATACTTGTTTCCATCGGTGTTTATCAACGGAATCCAAGTTTTTCTTTGGAAAACATTGACAGAAACCAAAAATACCTATTTCTGTGGGTGTTTGGCGACTAAATCCAAGTTTTTTCTCGGTAAACACCGACGTAAACTTGGTTTTCATCGATATTTTCTAATGGAAATAGATGTTTCCATTGGTAAACACCGAAGGAAAGAGATTTTTCGTCGATAAATACCAACAGAAACCCTTGATTCCGTCGGTAAATATCGATGAAAACCAAGTTTTCATCGGTAAATAACCTGTTGGTGCAGTTTACACTAACAGTTAAATTCGGGTTTTGATATATGACAAAAGAGCTAAAGTTAGTGTGTTATTTTCTAACCTTGTTACCGAGTGTGCAGGATCGAAAGGCTTAAGAATTGTCTTTAGGCTGAAGTCCAAGGTGGTGAAGTCTTGATAAAAGTCCAGTTGGGCCCGAGGGGTTGTCTGTTGGCTGAAGACCAAAGTGGTTGAGTCCTAGCAAAAGTCCAAGCTGGTGGAGTTTTGGTAGAAGTCCAGTTGAGCCCGAGAGGCTAACTGCTGGCCGAAGTCCGAGTCGGTGAAAACTCGACAAAACTCCTGGTGGGTTAAGGTGCTGAGTACATCTGCACAAGGTAAGTAAGGTAAGTAATTGAAAGAGCAAATTTCGATGAGGCTGAGTCTCAGTTAGGCACTTTAGGTGTAGCGACCCGCCTTCTCTACCTTAGACAGACCGTTACTTGTCTACTTCTTGACTCTAATGCACGACAAGAAGAAAAAATGCGGAACTTTCTTTTTGTTTTCCTATCTAAAAATGACATTCTAACTTTAATAGTCATGCATGATACAATGGCACATTACTAGCAATTCTAACCATTTAAACTCATCACGCAAGGTTCTATAACATTACTAAAGCATTATGGAATATGAATGCAACTTTTCTAAGCATATTTAAAGCAATAAAACTTAATTCAAAAGGAGACTAACAACATCTTGGCACATGCATCAGATAGCTCCATCAAAGTATCGATATTCAAGACTACTCACGCTCATACCCATCCAATGCAATCATAAGGATATATATACTAAATAGAATGACATGGAATCTTTACTCTACAAAATTGAGCATGTAAAACTATCCGAAGCATAAATGTTTAATAAACTCCATAACACAATAACTTGGAAATTGGAAGCCTTAAACGTTGCATTTCAAACAAGCTAAATTATATCGTCCCAAGGACCTCTCCCAAATCAGCCACCACACACACATCACCCAGCACCTCCTTGTCGTCTTCCTTCAGAATAGCTTGCCCTTGCCTTTATCTGCAGTAAGAGGAAAATGCAACTATTAAGCATAAAGCTTAGCAAGTACTATCTAACTCACAAAATCTCGAAATGTGCAATTATACTTTATAAATGGGATACTTTCATGCTTTTAAAATAGATGCTTAAACATGTAAAACTAAGAACATGTATACACAAGCTTTAAAGTTCTTAACTTACTTTCCTTGACTTAACTTGAAACTTAGCAATTCTTTAACTTTAAATCTTTCTTTAACTTTTAGAAAACTTGCTAACGCATATACTTAAAAATAATAACTCACTTGGATCCACTTAAGACGTAAGTACCATCTTATGCGCGTTCCCTAAAAGGTTGGGGTAGCGAGCCACCAATCCTAATGGGGCAGACCTTGGTCTACCAGGGCCAAGACCTTGGAATTGGACACCTGGATTTCTTTAACGACGCCCTTGGACGCCGGGTACTGGCCTTAGAAAATAAAATAGCTTTTCTTTCTTTTCTTCCTTACCTTTAAATGCCTTGGCATTTTATCGAACACCTTGTGTGCCCAAATCCCTAAGTCTTGACTTTTGGGGATTTCGTAAGGCCTTGGCCTTCTCTTTTCCTTTCCTTTACCTTTCTTTTCTTTCCTTATAGATTTCTTAGACCCTAAACTCACATAGGGTACTCCATCAAATATATATAAGCATATAATGAACTGAGATCACATGCAAAATCTTAACTAAAAGTAAATATCTCTTTTAAAACTTTTAAGGGAAAATTCTTGCGGAAAAACCGCCTCTTACTGCAGGTGAGCAGTACTTACCTCCTGCGCTAGGTTTTCTTACGAATAAAAATCTGAAAATTCCGGAGAGAACGTCGAACTACAACGTTCTTCTTGCTTCTTGGCGTTCTCCTCGCGTCTACGAGGGTCCCCGTAGAGAATATGGCCTCTTGAGACCTTTCCTTGGCTTCCCCTTTGTCTTGGGCGGCAAAAGGAGAGGAGAAGATGAAGGAAACGCGAGAGAGGAAGAGGAGAGGTCGCGTGCGTGAAGGAGGGCGTCGACGCCGCTAGGTTGGGAGAAAATTAACCTAAAACTCGTAACTCCATCTTTTATACTTATGGGAGGCGAATTTACCTAATTATACCTCATCTATTGTTTCGCTTAATCTATTTCAACAAAAACAAACCAGCCCAGCTGGTCCGCCCATTCTTCTCTCACAGCGTAGGTGAAGGGATCGATTCCCACCTACGTGATTTTTTATTTTTATCCCTTTTTGCCACTTTCGTTTACGGAAAAATTCTATAAAAATATCCATAAATTTGGAATAAATTCTAAGATATTTCTAAAATTAGTTTCGAGAATTTTCGGGTGTTACATTAGGTGCGGTCCAACTTAGAACAATTTCAGATCTCTAAGTTGAGGTCTTTGACTAGATTCTAGCTTTGGGAAGACAGAGTTTATTTAATACTTATTTCATTTAGTCCATGTTGTATGTTTACTAACCTTGTTTTGTAGGGTATACTTATTTTTTGGACTAACTTGATTTTATAGGAGTTTTCTGCAAAAATTCCTTCCGATGAACAATACCTAAGGCGCCTCAGTTTGGACTAGAGGCACCTCAAGTGGATGAGAGCGGCTCCGTGAAGTCTGCGCTAAAGATGGGATTTCAGCAAGCTGAGGGGCCTTAGTTTAGATCAGAGGCGCCTCAATTGAGAACTAAGAGGCCTCACTTGGGATCTGAGGCACCTTCCAATGGATGAGCAGCAACAGCAATGACTTCAGATCGGGATCAAATTTGTTGATTTGAGGTGCCTTAGTTGGGAACTGTGGCGCCTCAGATACCCTTTATAAGGGTGTCTTGACCAAGAGCTAAAGAAACAACATCTTCTTCATCTTTCAAAGCTTACGTGTTTATCCCTGTCGTCCTGCTGCACCCTGCTTTGACATGACTACTTCCGACTGCTGCCGAAAGACCGACGCCAACACACAAGCCGACAATGATCATTCTATGGTGTTGGGTAACGAAATACTATTTATTTACTTGTACTTAATTTGAAAAATGGGAGTGTAGAGTTGTTACACTTCCCCATCTCTTATACTCGATCACTCTACAGGAAGTTCACTGGTAGAGGGTACTAATGGATTGCCCATCGGAAAAGTCCAAGGGACTTGAGCCTTGCAGTAGGAGTCGTCGAAGACTCCGAAGCAAGTAAAATCAACTGTGTTCTTTTACACATTTCTCTCGCTTTAAATAAAACTCACATTTTATTTAAGTTCAAAAAAGTGACGGTTTTAAAAAGACACGTGATTCACCTCCCCCCCCCCCCCACGTGCAACGGTCCTACAAGTTGTATCAAATCCTCGTTCGCTTTGAGTCGGTGCAACCACCATAAGAACCGAGGGTTTTCTATCAATTTTTAGTTTTTCATGCACAGTCTAGATTTGGTATTACCTATATTTTGATAGTTTTTTTCCGTTTGGATTTACTCGAAGTCGGTCCAACACCACTCGAGCCGCTTTTATTGTTTATCTCCTCCCACATTACTAATCCAAGACCTAGTCTTGGTACTTTTTCTCTTCCACTTTTTGCATGACAGATCTGATGGCTCATGGTGAAAGCTACAGCACAGCTCGTCCTCTTATGTTTAGTGGGAAAGATTTTCCCTATTGGAAAAGGAGAATGGAGGTATATTTGAAGACTGACACGGACCAATGGTTTGTAGTCCTGAGTGGGTACTCACCACCAATAGACGAAGGAGGAAATGCTCCATTAAAGCCGGACAAGTGGAACACCGAAATGAAGAAAAAGGCACAAGTCAAGTTCAAGGCCCAAAATACTTTGCAATGTGGCCTAACAAAAGAGGAGCCGAACCAGATTGGTCCAACTGAAAGCGTAAAGGAGCTCTGGGACAAACTGATCGAGCTACATGAAGGGACAGACGATGCTAAAGTAACAAAAAGAGATCTTTTGCTAAATAAACTCTTCAACATAAAAATGCAAGACAATGAAACCTCAAGCCAACTTCACGCCCGTATCAAGGAGATAATGAATGGGCTCCACCTGATTGGACATCACCCAAACAATCGAGATGCGATAAGGTACGCTCTAAATGCTTTTCCCTGAAATTTTTTATGGACATCTATTATAAATGCTTACAAAATTTTAAGAAATCTTTCAAAATTAAAATTAGACAAATTATTTTGTGAGTTAGGGCTTCATGAACAGACTAATGGCAAAACAACCAAGAAGGGTATTGCTTTGACTGTAGGTGATAGATGTATATACTAAAAGACTTGCTCTTTTTATGTTAGATCATCTTTAATTTTGAAAAGAGAATCACAGCTACACTAGGTGCCTGTTTATATTAGTACATGCATGAAGTCCGATTACTTTGCATTGTATATGACATGGTGTGTGGTGTCACACGGAAGATCATGTCATCAGCTCCTTGCTTGGTATAAATAGAGGCCCACAACCGAGATGGAATTGGACAAACCATCGGGATGGTTGTAGTGTAATTAGGTATGGTTGGTCTTGATCATAGAATTATACTAGTGTGCTTTGAGTATAATGCGCAGGACCAAAACCCGAGGTTATCCAATTTGTACTAACTTGATAATTGGATGGAACCTCAGTTTATATTATAGAGTACGATCCCTTAATTCTGATATAATAATGGGTATATATTATTAATTATTATTTCTTTAATTTACCAATGGGCCAGATCTATTCTGCTAAATCGATAGGCCCGGTAAGTTGGAAGATAATATTAATAATATGATTTGTCATTGATTATTGACGAAATCCGTGTCCTGGTTAGTCGAGATGATGATGCCTCCTTGATGAGCTCAAAAGGTTCATCGTGCTAAACCCTGCAGGTGGATTTGATCCGGCACAATGATAAGGTTGAGTGGTACTAGTCAAGGACTCAGAGGTTAATTAATTTGAATTGTCAATAATTTAAATTAATTAACGTGCATTCAAGATCTTAAACATGGGGGGATGGACGACTCGTAATATGTGGCGCCCATATGAAAATATGAGGGTTGGTGGGGAAGTTCAATTAAGATCCTTTAGTAGAATTGATCTTAATTAATGGATTGGTTTTAGATCCATTAGTGGGTCAAAACCCAACTCCTCCTCTTGGTCCCTACCTTAGCCCTATATATACCCCATGGGATCAAGAAACTAAGGCTAATAATATCCATTATTCATCCAAGGCTCTCTCTTCCTCTCCCTCTCCTCCTCTCTCTCCTAGGTCAAGACCGTCGGCGCAAAGGAAGAGGAGAGTTCTCTCCTCTCCTCTTCTCTTCCTCCCTTCTCCACCATCTCTTGGTCGAGACTCACATAGACAAGAAAGGGAGCTTCTCTTCCTTTTGTGGTGCTCGGCGGCTCAAGAACGGTGGCTGGTGGCCGGCGGTAGGCGGAGCAAGGAGGAGGTGCGGCGCCGCCGCAAGCTTGGGAGAGGGGGTGTTTTTCGGCCGAATTGGGTGAGGATGAAGGCTTCTTCTCTCCTTCTTCTTCTTCTTCACTTTCCTCTCGAGGTGAGCTGCTAGTCTGGAGGCTTGTAGGCGACTCCGGCGATCAGCGGCGCAAAGGGAGAGGAGAAGGTGGCCTGCAGCAAGCCCTAGTGTCTAGGGTTTTGGTTGGCTGGTGGAAGAAGTGGATTTTGGTACCCTTGGTGATCTCGGTTCTCGGTAGCTCGTCGCCCACAAAACGTCCGGGAGGTCATGGATATAAGGTAGAAGACCGCGAGGTGATCGAAAAGGTATATCTTTTCCTATACTCCTTTGATCATCCTTGTGTTAATTATGTGCCTTGTTTGATTGTCTCGTCATTTTATGTGTGTTAGTTTATTAATTTGATTTTATATCATAGTTATTAATTTACTAACTGGACCCCGACCATAAATACAAAAGCCGGCAATCCACTCGTGGCCTTTTCCGCGGTCGAACGGTCGAGTAAATCATAAGGCCGATTTTGGTAATTGGCCGAGTTGTGATTTGGATTGTTTGATACGACACGAAACGGTCGATGGAAGGAGACGACTCTTCATTCGGATTAAATTTTAATCCGTAGACATGAAGAGGTCTCTCAGATCGAACAAGTTATCGCTTAGGAACCCCGCCAAGCCATACCCAACAATAGGTTCCTCAAAAGAAGCAAAGTCAAAAAGCAGAATCCAAGAAGAGTCTGAAAGTGAGTCAAACTCAAACTCAGATAATGAAGAACATCGGGTGAACTTGATAAGAAAGATGTTCACCAGGAAGAAGAAAAGGTTCTCCAAAAAGGATATTTAGAAGGTGATGAAGCCACCTACACCAGAATCCAAAAGCAACATCACCTGTTTTGGCTGCAACAAGAAAGGGCACTTCAAGCATGAATGCCCATTCAAGAAGGAGGACCAATCCAAGACGATAAAGAAGAAGAAGGTGCTACAGACAAGACATCCTCGGACACTCGGATGGAGAGCCCTCGAAGAATTCCAGCTATCTCACACTGATGGCAACTGGACCTGAGCCAGAATCAGAGCAAAATGAAGAGTCTGAATACAAGTAAAGCCACGAGTCCACACTCTTTTCTGACGGCTAGACTAAGATACAGGAATTATTAAGTGCAAAAATTTTTTAAATCATTTCTTGTTTAGATAGAAAATTAGCTGCATATGAATCTAGGGTTAATCAACTCCTTCAGGAAAATTAAGACCTTAAGAAGCAAATTATTAACAACTCAATTGATCAAAACCAATCTAAAAAATCTACTAAACTTGGAAATGAAAACTCTACCCTAAAAGGTGAAGTACAAAATCTTAAGGACTTACTAGAAACCTTCACCACAAGATACAAGAACCTTGACCTAATTTTTGGATCTCAAAAGGGTGTTTACAACAAATCTGGGATAGGACACAAAATAAGATTGGCCTAGAGATCTTTTGTTTCCTTTACCCACTCATGCAAGAACCAAAGAAAAGTGTGGGTCCTGAAAGTGTAACGACCCGACCCATTTGGCGGCCCATTTGGCGACCCCTATTTTCTTGTGGGTCGTCTACCGTCGACCGTCGACTGTGCCGTTACTCTTACTGGTCTTCCCGCCTCTGGCCAGCGGGTTTTCTCCTTCCACAGGATTCGAACTCTAGACCTCCAGGCTAAAGTACTAAACTTTATGAATCCTAGTAACCAAGTGAATTATGTAATAACCCGGCCTATTCGGTGGCCCATTTGGCGACCCCTTATTTTTCTATGGGTCGTCGACCGTTGACCGTGTCGTCACTCTTACTGGTCTTTCCGCCCCTGGCTAGCTGGTTTTCGCATTCCCCAGGATTCGAACGCTAGACCTCCAGGCTAAAGTACTAAAGTTTATGAATCCTGGTAACCAAGTGAGCTCATCTCACTTGGTTACTAGGATTCATAAACTTTAGTACTTTAGCCTGGAGATCTAGAGTTCGAATCCTGGGGAAGGCGAACACCCGTTGGCGAGGGGCGGGAAGACCAAGGAGAGTAACGGCACGATCGACGGTCGACGACCCACAAGAAAATAGGGGTCGCCAAATGGGTCGCCGAATGGGTCGGGTCGTTACATAAAAAGTATGTAACAACCCGGCCTATTCGGTGGCCCATTTGGTGACCCCTTATTTTTCTATGGGTCGTCGACCGTTAACCGTGTCGTTACTCTTACTGGTCTTCCCGCCCCGAGCCAGCGGGTTTTCGCCTTCCCTAGGATTCAAACTCTAGACCTCCAGGCTAAAGTACTAAAGTTTATGAATCCTGGTAACCAAGTGAGCTCATCTCACATGGTTACCAGGATTCATAAACTTTAGTACCTTAGCCTGGAGGTCTAGAGTTCGAATCCTGGGGAAGGCGAAAACCCGCTGGCCAGGGGCGGAAAGACCAGAAGGTAGCGGTACGGCCAAGGTCGTACCGTTACACAGAAGGTAGCGGTACGGCCAAGGCCGGACCGTTACAATAGGGACACGGTCGACGGATGTGAGGGCCGCTAAATGGGTCGCCGAATGGGTCGAGTCATTACAATAAAAAGGTGCCTTTTTATGTAACGACTCGGCCCATATGGCGACCCCTTATTTTTCTATGGGTCGTCGACCGTCGACCGTGTCGTTACTCTTACTGGTCTTCCCACCCCTGGCCAGCGGGTTTTCGCCTTCCCCAAGATTCGAACTCTTGTCCTCCAGGCTAAAGTACTAAAGTTTATTAATCCTGGTAACCAAGTGAGATGAGCTCAGTTGGTTACCAGGATTTATAAACTTTAGTACTTTAGCCTGGAGGTCTAGAGTTCGAATCCTGGGGAAGGCAAAAACCCGATGGCCAGGGCGAGAAGTCCAAGGAGAGTAACGGCACGGTCGACAGTCGACGACCCACAAGAAAATAGAGGTCGCCGAATGGGTCGGGCCGTTACATAAAAAGTATGTAACAACCCGGCCTATTCGATGGCCCATTTGGCGACCCCTTATTTTTCTATGGGTCGTCGACCATTGATTGTGTCGTTAGTCTTACTGGTCTTCCCGCCCATCTCACTTGGTTACCAGGATTCATAAATTTTAGTACTTTAGTCTAAAGGTCTAGAGTTCGAATCCTGAGGAAGGCAAAAACCCGCTGGCCAGGGGCGAGAAGACCAGAAGGTAGCGGTACGGCCAAGGTCGTACTGTTACACAGAAGGTAGCGCTACGGCCAAGGCCGGACCGTTACATAGAAGGTAACAGTACGGCTAAGGTCGGACCGTTACAATAGTGACACGGTTGACGGTTGTGAGGGTCGCCAAATGGGCCGGGTCATTACAATAAAAAGGCGCCTTTTTATGTTACGACCCGACCCATTTGGCGACCCCTTATTTTTCTATGGGTCGTCGACCGTGCCATTACTCTTACTGTACTTCCCGCCCCTGGCCAGCGGGTTTTTGCCTTCCCCAGGATTCGAACTCTAGACCTCTAGGCTAAAGTACTAAAGTTTATGAATTCTGGTAACCAAGTGAAATGATCTCACTTGGTTACCAGAATTCATAAACTTTAGTACTTTAGCCTAGAGGTCTAGAGTTCGAATCCTGGGGAAGGCGAAAACCCGCTGGCCAGGAGCGGGAAGACCAAGGAGAGTAACGGCACGGTCGATGGTCGACGACCCACAAGAAAATTGGGGTCGCCAAATAGGCCGCCGAATGGGTCGAGTCGTTACATAAAAAGTATGTAACAACCCGGCCTATTCGGTGGCCCATTTGGCGACCCCTTATTTTTCTATGGGTCGTCGACCGTTGACCGTGCCGTTACTCTTACTGGTCTTCCCGCCCCTGGCCAGCGGGCTTTCGCCTTCCCCAGGATTCGAACTCTAGACCTCACTTGGTTACCAGGATTCATAAACTTTAGAACTTTAGCCTGGAGGTCTAAAGTTCGAATCCTGGAGAAGTTGAAAGCCCGCTGACCAGGGGCGGGAAGACCAGTAAGAGTAACGGCACGGTCAACGGTCGACGACCCATAGAAAAATAAGGGGTCACCAAATGGGTCGGGTCGTCACAGAAAGCTTACCTAGCAAAGTAAGTAGGGCAAAATCAATATTGTGTCCCTATCAAGGACGCCCACTATATCAACCCAAAACACCCAACCTATAAAAAAATGATTAACGAGGTGTGGAATCGTTTAGAATCGATAGAGGGGGGGTAAATATCGATAAAATCTTTTTCAGAAAACTAAGAGAAATTACGCAGCGGAAAATTGCAAAACAATGCTAACTCAATTTTTCTTTTACTTGGTTCGAAGTCTAGATCGGCTCCTACTCCAAGGCCCACGGTCCTTGACCGTTTACGTTGGGCAATTCTATATTTCAAAAATGTATTACAAGATAGAAGTTTAATTACAAAATTTAAATAAAGTAATTAATTAAAAATTATACCAACGACCGGAGAAGATTCGAAGATTGGAGCCGCAGGTCGTCGTTGGCGCTTGAGACTTGAGCATGGAGCGTTTGGAATAAAGCGCTTGAAAGAACTCGTTGGAAAAAGTGATGTGTTGAAGCAAGGGGGTGAACCCCTTTATATACTAGTCGGTTGGGCGCCTGTGTTGAATGGGGCGCCTGACACGTGGCCCTTTCTGCGCGAAACCATATCCGCAGACTTGGCCAGCGCTTATTGTTGGACCAGTGCCGTCGATAGAGGGGGGGTGAATATCGACCGTGAAAACTTCTCGGAAACTTGCATAAACTTTCGTTAGTTCGTTCTGAACATAGAGTTAGTAGCAGCGGAAAATAGAAAGAACAAACAAACACAGAACTCAGAATGCACACGGGATTTACTAATTGGTTCCCAACCCCCCAGGGTCAGTACATCCAAGGCCTAAGCACGGGAATGCCCATCCACTAATGGTCTCCTTTCCGGACTTTCCGGAGGTGGAGAAACCCGTCTTACAGTGCACGTTTGTACAATCAAAAATATACGGAAAGTAAGTGCAAAATAATAAAAGAAAACCAAAACAAAGAAGGTCGAAGACTCAGCCGATCTGAATCTCCGAAGTGCCGCGCACTTCCTCTTGGAGCCTCCTTGGTCGCAGAGCTTCGTCTTTAGCGCTTTGTCGTCACGCGGAAAGCTCAGAATGGTATTTGAAGTGTTGAGTTGAGTTGAGGGGTCGAACCCCTTTATATAGGGTCTTCACGGGCGCCCCTAGAGGCCTTTGAGGCGCCTCATAAGAGGTCAAAGTTTATCAGCAATCGCGGTCTTCGTGCACGGTTTAGGTCAGCCCTTCACAGGCGCCTGACAGGTCCAGGGTGCCTGTATTGACCAGTCAACGCATGAGACAACCCAACCCAAGCAGGGTCTTCATCCAGGGCGCCCCTATTCCATTGGGGTGCCTGTGTTGCTTCCTGGGCGCCTGTTTCAATACAGGCGCCCAGTAAGTCTATTCCCAGGCTATTTATTTGTATTTGCTTGTCTGCTTTGTCTTCAATTCAAGGTACCTACAGGATACATAAACACAAGACAAACATATATATTCTTAGCCTTAACGAAATGGTTCTGACTTCGAATTTCCATGAAACCCTAGGTCAAACCGACGCCTTATGTTCCCATCCCGGGGAACGCGCCTTTCATCTACTCCTTTCAGGAGAGTTTTGCCAACCAGTCCATTCGATTGGACTTTTACTTAGCCTTTGAGACTCTCGGATCTCGAGATGTCTGATCCTTGACCTGACTCTGTCCTTAGTCATCGCTCAGCTAAGTTGCTCAATCCCTCGGACCAAGACTTCATGCCCAAACCCTAGGTCTAGGACTTCGGTGCCCAACCCTCGGCCAGGACTTAGTGCTTAATTCCTCGAACCAGGTCTTCGGTGCCCAACCCTCGGCCAAGACTTAGTGCCCAATTCCTCGAACCAGGTCTTCGGTGCCTAATTCTTCGAACCAGGACTTTGTGCCTAGGTTAACTAGGACTTTTCATCACTTTGGTACAGTTTTCTTGACTAACCCTTTCCTTGTTCAATGTATCACTGACTTAATCATATTATCAAACATTGAAACACCTTAGAGGAGGATATCATTGATGCATCTTGCACCAACACTTATCCCTTCAACTGGGGTGCCTGAGCTGACTGGGGTGCCTGAGCTGACTGGGGTGCCTGTATCAACACAGGCGCCTCATTGCTGACGTGGAGGCTTGCTTCGAGACTACTTGGAATTGGCCCTTCTTGGGCACCTGTCACCATACAGGCGCTTGTGTGATCAGGCGCCTGACTCCATTCAGGCGCCTTTGTGATCAGGCGCTTGACTCCATTCAGGCGCCTGGGAGTAGAAACCTTTAACCTTTATTCCTGTAACTAGGGTTAGTTCCAAAGCATAAATAACATGCAAATAACATATAAGTTAAGCACAATTAACAGCCTGAGCTATCTTGGTTCTGAATTTGGGCTTCCAAAATGAAACCCTAGGTCGAACCGACGCCTACTGTTCCCTCCTACGGGGAACGCGTCCTCGCCTACTCCTCTCAGGAGAGTTTACCTTTTTGCCAACCGGCTCCTCCGGTTAGACTTTTTCCCAATCCTCCAGATCAGGTCTTCGTGCCCAGTCTGCGACCAAGACTTATTGCCTAACCCTCGAATCAGGACTTCGTACCCAGCCCTTTGCCAGGACTTATTGCCCAATTCCTTGAATCAGGACTTCGTGCCTAGTTTATCTAGGACTTTTCCTACGCACTTGAATAACATTGTTAGATCACAATAACACCTTAACTTATGAACTCTTTGTCATTATCAAAACACAGGTTCGATCTTTAGTGCTTTCGGCACCAACACGAGGTTTTTCGAACCTCGGGCAACCGGCCCAGCCTCACAAAAGTTTCCCGCCGGCAGCGAGGGTAAATCGGGAAGTGCTCTCGGTTGGCGGTCCAGAAGCCCAGCGTCCTAGAGTTCACACCCCATTTGGAGGGGAAAATCTTGCAAATCTATGATTCAATGGGAAAAACCGGCCCGGCCCCATGTTTTTTTTTCAAAACACCCAATTTCATAGAGAGATTCCAAACTAGTTGGCTTCTCAAAATCAGCCTTTACCCGTTAGGATAATTAGGACTAGACTTTAAAGCTAATTTGACACTTGATCTACTTAGTATCAGGGTGGGGCGAAATGATATACGCTAAGAAAGACTGTAGAAGAATCAGGTATGGTTAGGCATACCCTATTTGATGTTTTTTGCTAGGTGGAACTATCCGAAGCAACCTCGCTACATCCTTGCTAGACCAGTTAGACTAGGATTTCTCAAAGAGTAAGTTAAAAGTATAATTTCATTAAAAGGCTTTGTCTAGGAAATGGTCGTTGCTCCGATAACCAAGAAGGCCCCTGTGCTACGCTAAAACCCGGAAGCCAATTTTTGGAATATGCTTTTAAATTACTACTTCTTAAACCTGAATTTAACAAAAGATCAAATTAACTTTCCTAAATCAACTCAATTCATCTCACAAAATTATAGGATTACCTTGGTTGATAACTTTAGACCGGGTAAGACGATTAAGGACAACCAAATTTGAATTCTTACTTTCTTCTACTTAATTTAACTTTAATTTAATTAAAATCTTACTTTAATTAAACTTTAACTTAATTAAAATCTTACTTTAATTCAATTTTAACTCAATTAAAACTTAACTTTAATTAAACATTAACTTAATTAAAATCTTACTTTAATTAAACTTTAACTTAATTAAAATCTTACTTTAATTAAACTTTAACTTAATTAAAATCTTATTTTAATTCAACTTTAACTCAATTAAAATTAAACTTTAACTTAATTAAAATCTTACTTTAATTCAACTTTAACTCAATTAAAACTTCACTTTAATTAAACTTTAACACAATTAAAATCTTTCTTTAATTAAACTATAACTTAATTAAAATTTAACTTTAATTAAACTTTAACTTAATTAAAATTCACGTTAATTAAACATAAACTTAATTAAAATTCACTTTAATTAAACTTCAACTTAATTAAAATTTTACTTTAATTAAACATTAACCTAATTAAAATTCACTTTAATTAAACTTAAACATAATTAAACTATTACTATAATTAAACTTTAACTTAATTAAAATTACACTTTAATTAAACTTTAACTTAATTAAAATTTTACTTTAATTAAACTTTAAACTTAATTAAAATTTTACTTTAATTAAACTTTAAACTTTATTAAAATTTTAATTTAATTAAACCTTAACTCAAACTTAAATTAAAATCACATTTTTACTAAGTTTCACCTTAACTTGTTGCTTGATAAAAGTTGAAAAGGCATCTCTCTAAATATATAGGGTTACCATGTTTGAACATCTAGAATAGGTGACATGCTAGAAAAATTAAATTGAAATTTTGATGGTTAATATGCTATATTCTTTTTTTTTTTTTTTTTGAGCCCTACCAAATCCCCTAGGCACTTAACAGGAGAATGTCAGGTTAAGGGGAGGGCAGAAAGATTTTTTTTTTTTTTTTTGAAAAAACTAATTTTCAAAATATATTTAAAATGCTTTGAAAAATTAACTTAGAAAATTTTATTGTTTGAATCTTTAAAATTAGTCTTTATGTTCTTGAAAACAAAAATTTGTGTTCAAATTTTCTTTTTGATAAATGGCTTTAAAATGTGTGCCTTATTATTTTTAAAAATATTGCCTTAATTCTAGAAATATTTTTTAGAAAATATTTTAAGTATATTTGTCATTTGGATATCCCTAAGACATAATAGGAAGTCTACCTTGTAGTTAACAAAGAGTCCTAAGGACATGCCTGATTAAGGGGGACTCCAAACTAAAAGTAATAAGATTTGGAAAATTAATACCTTTCATGTAAAAGTATTTGGATTATACTTACAAAATTATTTTTGAAAACTTAATTTTGAAAAATACATATTTTTGCAAAATAATCTTTTAAAAAATTTCCCATTTCTTTTATAATTTACAAGATGTTAAATGATTATTATTCTCCTTTGAAATTGGGACTAAGTGAGTTAATTAGTTCAGGGGGAGCATTATGACTAAGACTTATTTTTGAACTTATTTTTCCTATTAAAATTTTTATATTTTCACATTCTATTTTTGAAAAATAAAATTTGTTTTAAAAATTACTATTGCAATACTCTTTTAGATGTTCTCAAAAATAACTTATTTTGACAATATTCTAGTTTTCAAACGTTTCTTACTAAAATAACTAAGTGAAGTTTAACACCTACCTAGACATATTTTGACAAATTATTTTTGTAAAATTAATCTTCACTTTAGTTTTGAAAATTATTACTTAACGTAGTTGTGAAAACTTAATTTCCAAAAGATATTACAAATTATTCCTTGAATTAATTTTGAAACTCATTTTTATCATTCTTCAAAATTTTCAAATATGTTTGAAAGTCATTTTTTTCGAATTGCCTAAATAAATTTTGAATTGTCACCTAAACTTTTCTTTAAAATCTATTTGGAAAGTAGACAATATTCTCGATTTTTTTTTTTGAAAAACTATTTTTGAAATAGAAAAATTAATCTTCACTTATGCTTTAAAAAATTATTATTTAAGTCAGGTCTGAAAATAAAATTATTATTATTCTTGAAAATTATGACTTAACCTGGTTCTTCAAAATTCTAGTTAACCTAAGTTTTTTAAAAGCTACACTAAAAATAAAATAATCTTTTGACCTACAAATTTTAGTTAACACAGGTATTTTGGAAAAGGACTCCCATATTTTGTTCAAAACCAGACTTCTTTTAAAAAAAAATTATTTTGACAAAGCTATATATTTAGTCTATCATTTTCTTAAGTCTCCCCTTATCAAATTTTCTTAGTCTATTTTCTGCTCTCTTAGATGGTACTTGAGTGTGCTTATTATTATTATTATTATTATGAATGACAAAGGGAGAAAATAGGGTTAAAGACTACTACCAAAAAAAAAAATGGTTGCATGCACATTTCATATTAATTATGTTGTCTATTGTGCCTGCATTTTTATGCAATCTGTTTTACATTTTTATGCTTGCACTTTTTGCACTATCTATTTTTTTTCTAACTTTAATCTAGATTGTCAATACATCAAAAAGGAGAATATTATTGGTGCAATTTGCACTAACAGTCAAATTCATTTTTTGATGTATGATAAAATGATTAAAGTTAGTGTGTTATTTTCTAACCTTGTTACTGATTGTCCAGGATCGAAAGGTTTAAGAACTATCTCTAGGCTGAAGTCCAAGGTGGCGGAGTCTTGGCAAAAGTCCAATTGGGCCCAAGGAGTTGTCTGCTGGCCGAAGTCCGAGGTGGTCAAGTCCTGGCAAAAGTCTAAGGTGGTAGAGTCTTGGCAAAAGTCCAGTTGAGCCCAAGGGGCTGTCTGCTGGCCGCAGTCCGAGTTGGTGAAGACTCGGCAAAAGTCTTGGTGGGTTAAGGAGCTGAGAACATCTGCACAAGGTAAGTGAGATAAGTCACTGGAGGAGTGAATTCCGATGAGGATGAGTTTCAGTTAGGGACTCTAGGCACAGTCCAACTTAGAACCATTTCAAATCTCTGAGTTAAGGTCTCTAACTAGATCCTGATCTTGGGAAGATAGAATCTATTTAATACTCATTTCATTTAGTCCATGGTGTTTGTTTATTAACCTTATTTTGCAAGGTATACTTATTTTTTGAACTAATTTGGTTTTGTAGGAGTTTTTCTGCAAAAATTTCCTCGGATGAACAGTTCCCGAGGCACCTCAGTTTGGACTGGAGGCACCTCAGGTGGATGAGAGCGACTCCATGAAATCTGCATTGATGATAGGATTTCAGCGAACAGGGACGCCTCAATTCAGACCCAAGGCGCCTCGGTTGAGAATTCAGGTGTCTCACTTGGGATTTGAGGCGCCTTCCAATGGATGAGCAGCGACAACAACGGCTTCTGATCGGGATCAAATTTGATTGATCTAAGATGCCTTAGATACCTTTTATAAAGGTGTCTTGACCAAGAGCTAAAGAAACAACATCTTCTTCATCTTTCAAAGCTTAAGCTCATCCTTGTCGTCCTGCTGCGGCTCTGCTTCAACATGACTACGTCCGACTGCTGCTGGAAGACCGACGCCAACACACAAGCCGACAAAGATCATACTACGGTGTTGGGTAATGAAATACTGTTTATTTACTTGTACTTAATTTGAAAAAGGGGAGTGTAGGGTTGTTACACTTTCTCATCTCTTGTACTCAGTCACTCTATCGAAAGTTTATCGGTAGAGGGTACTAGTGGATTGCCCATCGGAAAGGTCTAAGGGACCTGCGTCTTGCAGTAGGAGTCGTTGATGGCTCCGAAGCAAGTAAAACTAACTGTGTTCTTTTACGAATTTCTCTCGCTTTACTCTTTCCGCTGCATTGACTCACATTTTATTTAAATTTGAATAAGCGACGGTTTTAAAAAATGATGTGATACCCCCCTCTCACGTGCAGTCCTACATAACCTACTGGTGTTTTGGTGGCCGTTTTGCGACGAAAAAGTCATTTCCTTTAGTATATTTACCAACGGAGCATTTAATTCCGTCGGTAAATCATCCCCGACGTAATTTTTTCGACTACAGTAATTTCGTCGGAATCCATCGGTAACGCTTTCTATCAACGGAATACCGACAAATATTTTCATCAGTAATGCAAGATTATTTTGTAGTGGGTGTTACCACCTTGACATCTGAGAGTTAAAACTCGACAAAGATAGTGTCTGTTCTCCTAACGTGCTAGCCAATGAATCCGGACTAATAATTCTGATGATTTATTTCTTTTTTATTGATGGAGACGATGAACGAGCGAATCATTTTTTTTTTCACTTTTAATGGTAAATGAACAAAACAACCACCAAAAGTCAAACCTAACATTAACGGATCAAATATCTCATTAATGACAATATATATTTTCATCATTATATCACTTATTTTAGAGACATCGTCCCCTGAAATGTTTAATTAGTTATAGGATGATAAATTTATTATAATAAAATTGAGATACATTTGAAAAAGAAAAAAAAATACCCTGAGAGCATTACGTGTTCTTTCAATTTCTCTTTCACACGTGTCATCCAAATTGAAGAATCTGAGTTCGAAAAATCGAACTCAACTTCTTCTCGCTTTTTTCAAATTTGATGGGAGCCACACAAAAAAAAACAAAAAACAAAAACCTTCTCCGCGGTTGGAGATGCCCTAACTTGCTCTTACAAAAAGAGAAGACTGGGACGGACCGTCAGAATCAATGCTTCCTCTGCCGCTTTCCATGAGCCCGACGCCTTCCTTCTCCTCAACAATTGTCTCCCTAAATCGTGCTGGCCTTCCGTGAAGACCATCCACACTGATTTTGAAGTAGCAAAAGAGATATCCTGATAAAATTAAAAATGAGAGGAGCAGTAGTGTAGGTAGTAGTTAGCAACTGCTTTAATGGTGAAGGACAAAACACAAGATAAAGTCAAACCTAACATTGATGGAGCAAACAAATCAAATCTCTCATTAATGATGATACATACCCAATCAATTTTCTTTCTTTATCTAATAGAAGTGCTAAAGTCGCACTGTAATATTATCAGTCTGCGTACTTAGAAATTTGTAAAACTCCCCTAATCGCTGGGCCATTTTACCACTTAACCATTTGCCATGGGTCGCTCGGTCATTCGGTGCTCGACCACTCACTCATTCGATGCTCGATTCGAGCCATCTCTCCAAGCCGCCCCGCTGGGATGAAGTTATTTTTCTTGATTTTCAATCAGGATTGAGCCATCTCTCTTGGTCATCTGGCCGGAATTGAGTCATCTCTCCCTACCATCGAGCTGGGATTGAGCTATCATTCCCGGCCGTCCAGGCTAAATCAAGTCATCTCTCTAAGTAGGAATGATAGTAGATAAGATTTAATATCCTCTCTACTTATCCTCATCTATTATATTCATCCATATATTTGTCTGACGTTTAACTTTCGTCTTCATTCTCATACTCATCGAAAGATCGGGTATCCATACGTTATTCGTCATTTTATGATTACCTAATATTTTCTTTTAAAAAAATAAATTATTTCAATGAATTTGTGAATATTTATTAAATTTTTATACTCGTCTGCTCTTTCCTATCTCGTGCTCCTTCAATCAATAAAGATTTCTCATATAAAAGAAGATCAGATTCATGTTGATGATCGGGTAAAGAGGTAAATTTAAAAAAAAATTAGACAGATATCAAGTAGGATATAGGTAAGATTTTATTACAACTGTCTTTATATCCGAATTTGAAAATACTCATACTCAAATATTCTATTATTTAATCGGATTTAAAAATTTTCTCTATAATTTTTTTTTATTCTTATCGAATATCGGATTTCCTATCTCTCAACCGCCTGACTTGAATCAAGTTATCTTTTCATACCTTTACGCCAGGATTAAACCATCCTTCCCTGACACCCAGCCAAGGTAAAGTCATCTTTCCTACAAAAGGGTGGATTCATCATCCTAATCATAAATTTACTGATGGAGAATAAGACGCCTGAGGTCGAGGGTATTTAAGCCAATAGACCAAAATTTTTAATCTCATATGTAACTGATGACCCTCGATCATGAGATCTCTGTTACAAGCGATAAACATCTTACCAACTCATTCAGCCCGCGAAGGCTAAAATCATGTTTCCTAGACTTGAGGCCAGGTTGAGTTATCTCTCCTCATCGCTCAACCAAGATTGAATTATCTTTCGCCTGACCTTTCGGCCAAGATTGAGTCATCTATCCTAACCTCCCAGCCATCCAATCAAAGATCGAGTCATCTCTCTTATAACTTAACTGGGGTCAAGTTATCTTTCGAGGTATTTTAGTCAAGATTGAGGTAGTTTTTTAGGCTATATTTAATACATTTATTTTTTATTTTCATTTTCTATAAAAAAAATATAATTTTTTTAAAAATATATTTAATTTGTATTTTCTAAACTTATTTAATATTATATTTTTAAAAAATCAGAAAATAAAATAAAATTATTTTCTAAAAAATAAAAAAATATGATTTTTTTTTTTTTACAAAAAAAGCCAAATACTCCCTTACTCTCTGTGACCTTTACGAGATTGAATCTCTCCCCAATCTATGTGAGCTTTCCGACTTGGCTTTTTGAGCCTCCCCGAGTGGTTGGCCGCGCTCGCTGTCCGTTACATATATATTTTAGATGATTATTTAGATTGTACACTACGTGACTAATATGAAACCGGATGCAAGGATATTAGTTTTACCAATCGTGATCATAAACCATTTAAAATATTTTGAGAACAATTTAGTGAGATTTTCATTGCTTTAAATTATTTAAGGAGAAAACAAGCACCAAAACTTGTCCATGACAATATATTGTGATCCCGGCCTATCCCGTTGAAGGCCTAGGCGTACCAGGTGGCACTGGGGGAAAACAGATCGTCACCAAAATAGTATGGCTCACAGATGATCCGGACGAGCTGCACGAAGCCTAGATCCCATATGCTAGCCCTTGGTGACACCGGCCGGCTAGCGCCTTGATAGCCGCGGTCGGTCGGCTATTACGTGTCGGTCGGCTAACGTCTTAGTAGCCCGTACTGGTAGGATGATACCTTGACAGCCCGCCTCGGCCGGCTAGCGCGTGCCGGTCGATTTACAATTTGGCACCGACGTGCTAGGTTCTTGGTAACACCCCCGGTGGTAGCGCCCCCCGGTCGGCTGGTACCTGCGCGTATCATATGCGCGCTGGTCGGCTGGCACTCGCACGTATCACATACGCGTCGGGCGAGGCGTTCCTTAAGGGCATTAAGGCTGGCAAGTTTGGCGCTACCTATGATAGCACTAGTCGCCCGACACCACACAGGGGAGGTCAGTACTAAAGGTGGCGGACACTGAATCGCGAGCATATCGCTGACACGGTAACACCAGATGTGTCCAAATCATAGAAATCCCGCTGACACGGTAACACCAGATGTGTCCAAATCACAAAAATCTCACTGACACGGTAACACCAGACATGTCTGAATCGCAGATATCCCGCTGACACAGTATGACCTCAGGTAAGGTCCATACTACGACAACTCCTGTATTTGGCAGGCAATGGGGCACCGACTGACGAGTTGGCGATAACCCCTGACCTTGTACTTGCCTAGGTCAAAGGAGAGCCAGGAGAGGTACAGGGGTTGTTGGCTCGCCCGGCTATATAAGGTCCTCCTTCCTTCACCCGGCCCGCAGGTATGCGCGAGGCAAAAACAACTACAGTAGTCCTTCAAGTTCCTTCTCCTCTTCTACTACCGGGGACTAACTTGACCGTCGGAGGGCCTTGCCGGGGACTTCTCCCGATAGGTTTGCTAACGGTCTTCTCCTTGCAGATAGGGGACGACATCGACAAGTTTACGCAACCTTCAGGCGACCACGTTGCTCTTGGGAGTCCACCTCACTCGGCGACAGGATTAAATTTGGCGCTAGAAGGAGGGACAGTTCAGCCTGATCGAGAGTGCATGATGGAAGATCCCAATCGAGTAATGGTGACTATCACCCCAACAGACCCCTCAGAGGCCTTCGCAGGCCGACAGCCCGACCGCCAGGGGTCTCGAACCGTCAGCGCCCGGGCACTCAGGCGCCTGAGGAAAGCCCCTCCAACCTGAGAGAGGTCATGTTCCTTTCCCTGCCGCTCTCTATCGGGGTCGGGATAACGAAGTCATTCGTTGCCGGTCGAGGCATCGGCGTCTAGCCAGACATACAAGCCACGCCCAGATAAGGGAAAGGCCCCAGCCGACCCATCGCCCACCGCCCTGATACGCAACCCCTTCTCCTCGTGGGTGCTAGAAAATCCAGTGCCGAGACACCTCCAGTTCTTCACAATACCTGAATATGTCGGGACCACCGACCCTGAAGAACATCTGATGAAGTTCGAAAGTGCGGCTCTATTGCACCAATACCCAGAGGGAGTGAAATGTCGAGCCTTCCTGACCACCCTCTCAAGGCCAACTCAAAGTTGGTTCGACAGGCTCCCCAACGGGTCAGTATTGAGCTTTGAGGAACTTAAGAAGTTTTTTCTCCAACACTTCGCTAGTAGTCGGAGACACCACAAGACGAACCTCAACCTGTTCACCTTAAAGCTGAGACCAAAGGAGTCCCTTCGAGCCTACATCAAGAGATTCAATGGGATGGCAATCGATGTACCAAGCGCCACACCTGGTGTCCTAATCAGCGCCTTCTCCCAGGGATTACAAGAGGGGGATTTCTTCCGCTCACTGATCCGAAAGCCACCCAAGGATTTTGATAGCTTGTTGGGTAAGGCTGTCAAATATATCAATGTGGAAGAGGCACAAGCCACCCGGAAGAAGGAGTCTGCTAACATGACGGCACCTAAACCCGTCCCAATCAATCGGTCTCCGGGCGGGCCCATCCGCAGCCCGCGTGGACCAATCGACCAGGCAGGGATAGAAAGACGACATGTGCAGCAAGTGGCCCAGGGGTGTCTGCTTGCTCGTTGGAAACCTTACTGCTCGTTTCACCAGAGTGTACCCACAACACGGAGGAATGCCGACAGGCTGGGAGAGGACGAGCTCCGACTCCCCGGGGACGGGGGCGACAGGATTCCCCTGGGCATGGCACAGGACGAGGGAACCAGGCCACCATCCCAACGACCGAGGAACCAAGAAAGCACCCCTTGGTCGCTCACAACTTGTTCCCGCAGGAGGATCCAGCAGAAGCGGAAGAAAGGGACGAGAAGCAAGCCAATCGGTAGAATGTTGTTCAAGGAGGAGTGCACGTGATATCAAGTGGGCCAACCGGGGGAGACTCCAACCGAGCCTGGAAAATAGGGGCACGGCGATTGGAGATCGATCAGGTAGGCACTAGCAGAGCGCAAGCCCAAGGGCCCTAGATCAGTTTCGGGCCGCAGGACTTACAAGGACTGGAGGTCCCGCATGATGACACCCTGGTCATCACTGTGGTCATTGCCAACTATCAGGTCCACCGGACCATCGTGGACACAGGCAGCTCAGTCAACATACTGTATAAGAAAGCCTTCGACGAGCTGCAGATTGAGCTGTCTCAACTGGAGGTCGTGGCCACTCCGTTGTTCGGATTCACGGGAAATCAGGTACAACCAATTGGACAGATACGCCTGGCCATCTCACTGGTCGAAGCGCTGAAGAGAACCAGGTGGTCCCCGTTCCTCATAGTTGATGCTCCCTCGGCCTACAACGCCATCCTGGGCCGACCAACCCTCAACGAGTTTTGAGCGGTGACCTCGGCATTCTACCTCAAGATCAAGTTCCCAGTCGAACACAAGGTAGGAGAGGTCCGAGGGGAACAGAGGGTGGCCAGGCGATGCTACGTAGACGACGTCTGGACGGTAAGTCGGAAGGCCCAGCATCCATTCACCAGCTGCCACATGGTAGAAACTTCCCCGTGGGCCAAGCTGCACGGGGACAAGGAGGAAGTCCAGCTACTCCCCGATCGGGCAGAAACCCTAGTCCGAATAGCCACCAGCCTGCTAAGCCAGTTGAAGGAGCCTTTGGTGGAGTGCCTGGCCAGGAACCAGGACATGTTCGCCTGGTCAGTCAGAGAACTGAAGGGCGTCCGACCGGAGATAGCCGAGCACCGGCTGCATGTATACCCTAACGCTCGGCCAGTCAAGCAAAGGAAGCGAGACTTCAGCACGGAGAAGAACAAGGTGATCCAGGCGGAAATCAAGAAGTTGCTGGAGGCTGGCCATATTCGGGAAGTCCAATTCCCAGCCTGGCTAGCCAATGTGGTATTGGTAGCTAAGCCTGACAACAGACGGAGGGTATGCATTGACTTCCGAGATCTCAACAGGGCTTGCTCGAAAGACTGCTACCCTTTGCCCCAGATCGACCAAATGGTCGACTCGACAGCTAGCAGCGAACTCATTTTCATGTTGGACTCATATCAGGGTTACCACCAAGTGCCCCTAGCCGTGGAAGATCAGGAGAAAGTTAGTTTCATCACCGCTGACAGCACGTATTGTTACACAGTTATGCCATTCGGGTTGAAAACCCCCGGGGTCACGTACCAGAGGATGATGAATAAAGTCTTCCGGTCACAGATCGGTCAGAATATTGAAGTATACGTAGATGACATACTGATCAAATCCCGCCGAGCTACAGACTTGGTGACCGACGTGGAGGAAACATGCCAAACTTTGCACAAGTATAGGCTCAAGTTGAATCCTGCCAAGTGTCTCTTCGGGGGCTCAGAGTGGAAAGTTCCTGGGGTATATAGTAACCGAAAGGGGCATCGAGGCCAACCCGAGCATAGTCAAAGCCTTGCTCGATATGCCCCCGCCAAGGAACCTCCGAGAGGCGCAGCGACTTACTGGGCGGATCACGGCCCTATCCCGCTTCATCGCCCGTTCCGCCGAATGGGGGCTACCCTTCTTCAAGACTCTGCGCAGAGCGAGCAAGTTCCAATGGGACGCTGACTGTGACAAGGCGTTCAAAGAATTAAAAGCATATCTGGCAGAATTACCGGTATTGGCTAAGCCCGAGGTTGGAGAGAAATTGTCAATATACCTAGCTGCCTCAGCTGAGTTGGTCAGTATGGTGCTGGTGAAACAAGAGGGGGCTGAGCAGCAACCCACGTACTTCTTTGCCCATCTATTAAAGGGAGCCGAGTGCCGGTATATGACACTCGAGAAATTGGCGTATGCATTGCTGTTGGCTGCTCAAAGGCTTCAGCCTTACTTCCTAGCGCATCCGATCGTGGTCTTGACAAAACAGCAACCTGGGACGGGTAGCCTCAAACCCTGAGGCATCTGGACGACTGATCAAATGGACAACCGAGTTGACCGAGTACGATATACAGTATCAAGTCCGGTCGGCCATCAAAGCACAAGCCTTAGCCAACTTCTTAAGTGAATTGCATTCAGAAGAAACCGAAGAGGGGTGGAAAGTGTATGTGGACGGATCGTCATCTCGGCAAGGCAGTGGCATCGGCATATTGTTGGTCTCACCAAAAGGAGAGCAGCTGCACTTATCTGTTCGGTTAGAATACCGAGCCACCAACAACAAAGCTGAGTACGAGGCTCTTATAGCTGGATTGCAAGCGGCCAGGCATGTGGGCACCACTTGGGTAAAGCTTTACTCAGATTCTCAGTTGGTCACTTAGAAACTCACCGGTCGGTTCGAGGTTAATAGTGACCGGCTGCAAGCCTTTGTCGAAGCATACGAAAAATTGAAGGCAGGATTCCAGAAGGTACAACTACAGAAGATCCCGAGAGAGAGTAACCTACGGGCAGACGAGTTGGCCAAATTGGCCAGCTCGGTCTGCTCTTGGGTACTTCCCCACCGAGCAGGAGATAGGGGAAGATTGGAGAGTGCCCCTCATCGCCTACTTGGTGAATGGGACACAGCCAACCGACCAGGAGGAGGCTCGACTCTTAAGAAAGTGGGCGGCCCAATACTCATTAGTCGGGGATACCTTGTATAAGAGAGCTTTCGTCCAACCCCTATTAAAATGTCTGGGGGAAGAAAATGCTGACTATGTGTTGAGAGAAATACACATGGGGGTTTGTGGAAGTCACGTCGGAGCTCGGGCAGTGGCGAGAAAAGCACTGCTCACTGGATATTATTGGCCAGCCCTGCAGAAAGATGTCGACCGACTAGTCTCTACCTGCCTGTCTTGACAAAAGCATCATAACCTCCCCCATCGACCGGTGGAAATAATGAAGGCGTCGGCAGTATCCTGCCCTTTTGACCAGTGGGGCATGGACATAGTAGGGCTCTTCCCAACCGCCACGGCTCGGAAGAAGTTCTTACTGGTGGTCGTCGACTACTTCTCCAAATAGATAGAAGCAGAAGCCTTGGCGCGCATTACTGAGCAGGCTGTAATCATATTTTTGTGGCAGAACATCCTGTGTCGGTATGGGATCCCGCATAAGCTGGTTTCCAATAATGGGAGACAATTCCAGGGTCGGAAGATACAGGAGTGGTGCTCTACCTACAGTATTCAACGAGCCTTCACGTCAGTAGCATACCCACAAAGCAATGCCCAAGCAGAAGCGGCTAATCAAGAAATCCTGAGAGGCTTGAAGACCAAGCTAGATCGGGCAAGAGGCACATGGGTGGACGAACTACTAGGTGTCCTATGGGCCCAGCGAACTGTCGTCAGGGAAGCTACGGGTCATACGCCTTTCCAACTGGTTTACGGAAGTGAGGTCGTAGTGCCAGTGGAAGTCGATTGTGAATCCGACTGACGGAATGCCTATGATGAAGACAACCCAGAAAGAAGACGTTTGGAGCTAAACCTGGTCGAAGAAATCCGAGAAAGGGGCGGGCGCTCGCATGTTTCGCTACCGCCAGAGGATGCAGCAAAGATATTATCAGAGAGTCATACCCAGAGCGTTCCAGGTCGGCGATCTCGTATGAGAAGTCAGCAAGTTGCAGCCCCAATGGGGAGGACCTTTCAAGGTCATCCAGAAATTGGCTTCCGGGGCATACTATCTAGAAAATGAGCAGGGCAAGAGGTTGGATCGGCCCTAGAGTGCAATCCATCTCCAACCCTATCGAGAGGCAGAGTGAGGTCTCATGAGTCAAATGTACCCTGTAACCCGGTGGAGAGAGTGGAAAGCCAACATTCACGGATGAGAAGCAAGTGTCCAGACTCTCGCCCTTGAGCGAGTTATAAGTGGGCATGCTCCCACGCAGCCCCCGGATCGACTCTCAGTCGGACCCGTGGCGGACCACGCTCCATGAGTCTTGCCCGACCGAGGGTCCAGACTCTCGCCTCGCCAGCGAGTTATAAGCGGACCAGCTTCCGTACCCCACTCTGCTTAGAATCTCCGATCGGACGCGTGGCGGCCCACGATCCTGAGAATCGACCTAAGCAAGTGTCCAGACTCACGCCCTTGAGCGAGTTATAAGTGGTCATGCTCCCACGCAGCCCCCAGATCGGCTCTCAGTCGGATGCATGGCGGACCACGCTCCCTGAGTCTTGCCCGACCGAGGGTCCAGACTCTCGCCTCGCCAGCGAGTTATAAGCGGACCAGCTTCCGTGCCCCACTCTGCTTAGTATCTCCGATCGGACACGTGGCGGCTCACGATCCTGAGAATCGGCCTAAGCAAGTGTCCAGACTCTCGCCCTTGAGCGAGTTATAAGTGGGCATGCTCTCCCGCACCCCTCGAATCGGCTTTCAGTCAGACGCGTGGCAGACCCTGAGCTTTGCCCGACTGAGAATCCAGACTCTCGCCTCGCCAACGAACTACTGCTTAGTATCTCCGATCGAATGCGGGGTGCCTCACGCTGTGGAGAATCAAAACGCTCGCCCCCACTAGCTGCGACCTAGCTCCGCTGCCACGTACTTCTCGGCTCGGGCCTCGGTCGGTGCATGGCAATCCACGCTCCCTCAGCCTTACCCGGCCGAGTGCCTCACTTCTCGCCCGCATGCGCACTACGAACGGCTAGGTCTTTACGATGGCTTCAACTTAACTCCCCGAGCGGGCGCTCTTAAACTAACTCAAGGGGGATTCGCTGAATTGCCCCAGTTGGTGGCTTTGTCCAAACGAGTTAGTCTCGATCCCTAAAATCTCAGTTGAGCTCACCCGAGGGGCGAACCCTGGAAATATCGCGCTCAATTATTTGACACGGTTGTTCACAAAAGTCGGATTGCTTGAGAGCACTCTCACCCGAGTACTAAATGCTTACTAGTATTTGCGCTTAAGCGTGATGACCGAAAGGCCGAGCCAATCCCTCGCGCCCGAACCTCCAACATCCAAAAATTCAAGCACCCAAGTGTCGAAATAAGGAAAAAAGACTTGCATTCATAGTGGTCCTGTGGCAAAAATGATGCTCGACCTCTACCAAACGGAAAAAAAAGGACAAAAAAAGGGGGGGTGGGGTAAGGGAGTGACTCCCACTACTACTGCCTAATACAAACGATGATATCGCTGAGACTCCGCGTAGCCTCGGACTTCCTTCAGTTCTCGACGGGCCATCTTCAGCTACGTCCCCTGGGCGGCGTGCTCCTTCCTGAGTCGCTGGAGCTGTCCCGAACTAGCGCCCAGCTCTTCCTCTTTGACTCTCAGATCGGCGTGTAGCACAGCGGCGGCCTGGCACGTTGCCAGGAGTTCCGCCTTGACCTTGGCCAGCTCCGCCTGAGCTAAGCCCTCAAGGTCTCGGGCTCGGCGCTCCGTCTACTCCAGGATTGTAACACGGCGTCATGCCTGAGCAACCGATGCGTCAGCAGCATTTAGCTCTGACATAAGCTCCTCCAGACAAGTCACCGAGTGGGCAGCGCGATCTTGAAGGTCCAAGTTCTTGGCCCGTAATCGGTTTAAGGTGTCCCCATTAAACTGCAGCTCCAAGTGGCGAAGCTGCATTTCTAGTCTCTCTGCCCAGGCTTCGGCCCGCTGCAGGGCCCGAGCGTAGCTCACCAAACAGACGACCATGTCGTAAGCCGAGCCAAAGAGCTGCAAGTGGGTAGCCTCCTGGAGGCCTTCGCAAAACCTGACTGGTCGCAGAGAGGAAGGTATTAGCTCGGTTAGTCAGGCTCTAGTAGGTAGCCTCCTGGAGGCCTTCCCAAAAACGCTCGCCGAGCAAGCCATACAAATGTATCTCCCGAGCCGACGCCTGTGACCCTGGGGCGGGTGCCTCCTGGTAGCCCGAGGTGGGGACGGTCAGGGAGGGCATGACTAGATGCAGAGGCCGGTGAAGGGCAGTGCCCGCAGCGGAAGCAGAGGGGGCCCCGTGAGCCAGAACTCCTGAAGAACTAGCCCGTGCCGTCGAGGGCGCAGGAACAGCCCCTTGAGCGGAAGTGGATGGGAAGAAAGGCGCGGACATCTTATTGCAAGGAGGCGTAAGGAGCCGGTAAGGTTGACTGGAGAACGGGAGGCGCCGGAGCTCTCGCAAATTACTAATGCAATGGAAGAGGAGGCAGAAAGGCACTGGGTTGCGATGCAAACCGCAGCCCGCGCCTATATATAGGGGGCGGCGACCTGGCTTAACCAAGCGAGAGGAGCCTCGGTAAAAGGCGAAACCAAATCCCAACCCTCCGCAGGGATTCCTGAGGGTTCTGGGAAGTCGAAGAGGCGCGGGCACATTCTCGGTGGCAGAAGTTTCGCCACTCGATGCGCCGGTAACCGGTGGCAGGCGCCTCGGTGCCCGATACACCATTCGCCAAGGGGCACGTGTCTTGGGCAATTAATGTAACAGTTATGGGGAAGGGGCAACTCGTCCACAGGTCCGACTAGGGGTCTCATCTCCCGCCTCTGTTGAATTGACCGAACTAACAACTTTAGGTGCTTGGCGGTGGGCCGGCCACCCAACTCTGGGTCAACTAGCCCAAAAGGCTCGCGCTTACCGACCGAGGCCAGCTCGGGAAACCAACCACAATAATAAACCACCTAGTCGCGCCGGGCTTAAGCCAGAACAAGAGCCCAATCAGTCGGATGGCAAGCCTCCTTCGACTAGATCCCCATAAAATAGGCTTTCTAGGATCCCAAGCCAGCTTGCGAATATCCCGACCCAGCAGCCTAACGCCTGGCCAAAAGGGGTTATGATTATGGGCCTCAAGGGCCCATTAACTAGAGGGATCAAGTCGTCAAGTCGGCTCCGGCTCATTCGAGGATACAAAGGCCTCAAGAGTCGAAGCCCCCGAAGGCACGTAAGGCCAGGGAGTCCCAGATCGGGATCCTAGATTCAAGAAGAAGCCCGAGTCGCGATAAATTCGATCAGCAATATCGTTGAGTCTTGGCATTCCTGAACCAAAGAAATATCGGCTCGGGATACCCTAACCCCGAGTCAAAGGTAACTCTGCTTCTAGCGGGGCCCGATCATCACAAGCCCCCCGAGTCAACTAGGGTCGGACGCACATCCCGAATCACCCGGGGATAAATTAGTAGGCGCTCGGAACAGCATGCGAGAAGCAAGAGGAATATGTTCATTGCCAAAATGTTTCTTACAAAGGGGAGGCTAAGCCTCCATAAACAAAAAGAAAACAAAGAAAAAACAACCTCCCGACCCTCACTCAAAGGGTCGGAAAACCTCCGCCGTCTGCTGGGTCAGCCCGGACAGCTTCACGGTACTGACCGGGAGGTCAAGCGGGATGTGCACCCCCTGCTTGAGTTGCTCGAAGGTGCTGACCATCTGCTGCTTAAGCAAAGGACGCAGCCTCTGGGATAGCTCACGACCGAACTCCATGGAGTTCAGGAATTCCACTCGCCAAGCGTCCCATCGAGTAGCCTCGCCCTCCTTGTAGGCGCGAAGTTCCTCCAGATCGGCCTTATCAGCCTCCCAAGCAGCCTGCTGCTCTCGGAGTCAGTTGAGCTCCTCCGCCTGAGCGGTGAGCTCCGCCTCCCGACTCACTAATTGACTCACCAAGGAGTCGACCCTCTCGGACTGGGCGGCCAACTCCTACTCCTTGGTATCCAATCCACGCCGCAGGGGCTCGACCGACTCAAGCACCACGTGGAGTTTTCCCTGGGTCTGCTGTAACTCCTCCGTCGCCTTGTCCTTAAGGGCCCAGGCCTTCCACTCCGTATGCTCGGCCTGGGAGAATCGGAGAAGAGCTTGGGAAACCACGGTGTCCGCTGAGTCGACCTGAGATCGAACGACCTCCAGTTGTTCTTCCGAGTGACCCAATCGATCCTGCAGGGCAATGATCTCCGCCCGCAGATCGTTGAGTGAGGCGTCATCGGAGACCAGCTGCGTATGGCGGAGTCGGGCCTCTAGATCCTCCACCCGCCGCTCGGCTCGTAGACGGGCCTTCGAATGCGCCAGCAGGGACATGGACACACTGTAACATGTGCCTCAAAGCTACAAAACATAAAACAAAGTCTTAATCACCCGGGCAAGAAAGGCTCAGAGAAGGCTGGATAAACATACCTGGGTCACTTTGGACATAAAGGCGTTGGCCCGGACGCTCAGGCCTCGGAAGTTGCACTCCAGAAGGCCCTGAAGGAAACGGTCAGCCAGGGGCCATGGAGGTGGATCTCCTGGGTCCGGTCAGGGTTGTAGTCGGCCGGCACCTCCATGCTCATGCTCATGTCGGCATGAGAAGGGAGCAGCAGGTGCATAGGAGGATGTCCGAGGTCATCCCCCAAGTGAGGAGACCTTGAATCCTCTGGGGAAGCCCGAGTGGGGCTGGGTGCCGAAGGACCGGCCGACGACGCTGAAGGGCCCGTCCGCAAGACAGGGTCAGCGGACGATGAGGAGGGATCGGTAGGCGTCTTCTGCTTTTTGTGAGGCCGGCTTGGAGGAGCGCTTGAGGGGGCGGTCGTCGGCAGTGTAGGCTCGATCTCGCACGCCCTCCTACGCCGGAGGATAAGAGGCTGGCCGTCCCCGGACCCGGACTCGAAAACAACCGTGGAGGTTGACGCGGGTAGCAGAACGGAGGAGGCCGGCACTTCAGGAGCAGGGGGAACAACGGCCCGCTGGGCCAACTGCTCGGATGCGCGAGCTTCCAGCTCGGCGTCATCTAGGCCAAAGCCTTCCTCCAACGCTGCTGCCAACATCATATGGGCTGCAAAATAACCGACAATTAGTTAGCCATAAACGGAAATACCCCAGGTGACGAACTTACCGAGTGGGGCAGGTCGGCGGAATGGCACAGTGCTGAGCCCAAACACGTAGAGGATGTCCTCGTTCAGCAAGTGCACCCCGTGGAAGTGTCAACCCCCAATTTTAGAAAGGGCTGACTGGTAAGAGGGAGAGGTGCGATAGTTCTTGGGAAGTGGAGGAGAAGGACGAAGATCAAAGATCCAACCGGTCGGCCAGCTCGGCGCCGGAGTGGTTTTGACAAAAAAAAAAAGTAGCGTTCTTTCCGACCCTTGTTAGAAGTAGGGAGTTTGGACAAAAAGGAGGTCTTAGCCGGGGCCTGGAAGAAGAAATCGCCCAACTCTTTCTTTTTAGGATAAAAGAAGTCATAAAAAATTTCAGGTTAGAGCGGGATTTTATACAAAGAAAAGATTATGACCGACCCACAGATCAGTCGGATGGCGTTTGGGGCTAGTTGGGATAAAGGTATCTGGAAGAAGCGGCAAATGGTGATAATGAAGGGATGGATGGGAAAGCGCAGCCCGGCCTGCAAATGATCCCGGGAGACAGTAATGTATCTGAGCGGATGGGTAGCCGGCCGGTCGGTAGGCTTGGGCAAGCGGAGACGGTGGTCGGGGGAG
>JAGFNQ010003053.1:217705-232751 GCA_024364735.1 Boesenbergia rotunda | reverse complement strand
GGTGGTCGGGGGAGATGTGGTAGTCGGCTCGGATCTCAGCGAGATCATGATAATCGAGCTCGGACGCCATGGTGAAATACCACGGATCCGAGTGAGAAGAGGTGGAAGCCATAAACGAAGGAGAAGGAGAAGTGACTGACCGAGTAAGAAAGGCTTGCCGGAGAGGGTGGTCGGAACAGGAGCGCCGCCGGAATTCGTCGGAACCCTTGCAGAGCACACGAGAGCAACAAGGCGACGTCGGAGTGAAAAGTGATGGTAAAAAATGCTAAGGGTAAAGCCCTATTTATAGGGTTGAGCGGACAAGGACCGCCGTCCGATGGCGATCCAAAGAGAAAGCGGGACGAAGCCGGAGCCGTCCGATCCAGCCAGCGATACTCCCTGAGGCCTGACATCGCACATGCACTTCGCCAATGCGTGGTGACAAGCGATAGCAGGCAGTGACCGCATTGCCTCCCGGGGAGCCGTTCAGGGACCGACACGTGGCCTGGCAGTTAATGCAAGAATTAATGTAGGAGAGGCGGATCGGCATGGCCCAAGTTATGGATAAGACATAAATGTCAGGTTAATGGGATAGGTCCCTGCCGGTCGGGCCGCTCATCCCAGCACCCAGGTCGACATAAGCAAGGGGGCCCTGTAGGGGCACCCGGACCATTTTTGATTCACCGACAGTCCAGTCAGTCGGGCTGGACGCCTCCTTCGACTAGACTCGAAGGGGATGCTTATGATCCCGGCCTATCCCGCTAAGGGGCTGGGCATACCAAGTGGCACTGGGGGAAAGCAGATCGTCACCAAAATATCCTGACTCACAGATGATCCGGACGAGCTGCACGAAGCCCAAATCCCATTTTCTAGCCCTCGGCGACACCGGTCGGCTAGCGCCTTGGTAGCCGCGGTCGGTCGGCTATTACGCGCCGGTTGGCTAACGCCTTAGTAGCCCGCACCGGTAGGATGGTACCTTGACCGCCCGCCCCGGCCGGCTAGCGCGTGCCGGTCGGTTTACACTTTGGCACCCATGCGCTAGGTTCTTGGTAACACCCCCCCGATGGTAGCGTCCCCCGGTCGGCTGGTACCTGCGCGCATCATATACGCGTCGGTCGACTGGCACCCGCACGTATCACATACGCACTTAGTGAGGCGTTCCATAAGGGCATTAAGGCTGGCAAGTTTGGCGCTACCTATGATAGCACTGGTCGCCCGACACCACACAGGGGAGGTCAGTACCAGAGGTGGCGCACACTGAATCGCGAGCATATCGCTGACACGGTAACACCAGACGTGTCCAAATCGCAGAAATCCCATTGACACGGTAACACCAGACGTGTCCAAATCGCAGAAATCCCGCTGACACGGTAACACCAGACGTGTCCGAATCACAGATATCCCGCTGACATAGTATCACCTCAGGTAAGGTCCGTACCACGACAACTCCTGTATTTGGCAGGCAATGGGGCGCCGACTAACGAGCTGACGATAACCCCTGACCCTGTACTCGCCTAGGACAAAGGAGAGACTAGATAAGTAGAGGGGTTGTTGGCTCCCCCGGCTATATAAGGTCCTCCTTCCTTCACCCACAGGTATGCGCGAGGCAAAAATAGCTACAGTAGTCCTTCAAGTTCCTTCTCCTCTTCTACTACCGGGGACTAATTTGACCGTCGGAGGACCTTACCAGGGACTTCTCCCGGAAGGTTTACTAACGGTCTTCTCCTTGCAGATAGGGGACGACATCGGCAAGTTTACGTAACCTTCAAACGATCACGTTACTCTTGGGAGTCCACCCCACTCGGTGACATGATCATATTAGTTTTTTGTTTTCTTTTTTAAAAAAAGTGAATCCATCATTATGCTCTCTACTCTCTCTTTTAACCGTTGAAACTGAAAGAAAAAAAAAATACAATTAGTTTTGTGCAATAGAGGTGTGCACGACCCACAATGTTGAACAAGAATAATACATTATACAATGAGATTAATCTTCAACGAGAGCTTTTCCCGTCTCAGCTTGTATACATCTCGCCTCCGGCACTGTGATACAGCGGTAGGACTAATTGTTAATTCAGACATTCTCGATTCGATCCCCCTAACTGTGACGTATTTTAAAAAAAAATTCTTCAAATGGAACGTGAATCCTGAGACGCTGAATTTCTAGACCGTCTACCACGAATATTTCTCGATTCATCCTGATGATCGATAAGAAACTTTTATGGGACCGAATTGATCACTTCAAATTTAATTTGTCTGCTATCAGATTAATTATTTTTTTTATACATCTCGGAAAAAAAAGAAGAATTTGAATCCAATGCTTTCTTAGCAAGGTTGCGCGTCTCTTCTTTTGAGGAATCTTGTGATATCGGAATATGCTCCTTGATTCCTCCACCTCGGATGAGATCAAGTGCATTGTCCTCTGCAAAGAATTCATTCTCTTTAGAAAAACGAAATTGGTTAAGCCTAGGAAAAAAAACAAATTGAAAAGTTGAATAAAATGTCAGGGATATGGGAGGAAGCAATGACATTTGTGTTCTATAAAAATTCAGGAAGGATAAAAAAACTAACAAGCTCACCAAGATATTGGATCTACAATTACATTGGATATATATATATTGACTCAATATTTCACTAATTTGATTTGATTTCTTCAGATCAACAATGACAGTTGATTAGGCACAGGCAATAGTTTGTGACTCTACATTCTAAACTATGTAATTAACTCATCAAACTGACAATGAAGATTATCACAACACTTTTTTTAAAAAAAGCATTTAAGAAATGAAGTGACATCAAAAAAGAGGCAAATAAAGAAATTTGTTTGGGCGGTCCTCTTAAGCAATTACAGAATTCTATAATTCAAGTAACATCAAAAAAGAATAGTAAAGATCATTGTTCTAGCAAGCAGATAATGCACTAAACAAATGATATCTAAACATAGAATATACAAAGAGTCAAACATCTAGTTTATAGGAAAGTTTTAAAAAAAATTAATTCATAGCAAGTGTACCATTTTGTACTAAATGACATAAAGCGAGCTCAATATGCCGTCTAGTTGAAGCTGAATATGTAGATGAGTTGGCGATAATCCAGTATAGTGCTCCTTCTTCAATAAGAACAGATTTTCCTTTTTGATGTCCTTTGGGATAGGGGAAAAAAAAACTTAGTATAAACTTATGAAGAAATATCATGTGTATTTGTACGTAGGAATTACAAAATTTTAGAAACACAAGCTTCCTTAATTGTACTTATGTTCAAACAAATATGTACAGTTATGGTTAATGATTGAAATGCAGACTTGAGCATTGAAAATTACCATTTGCGATACTCTTACATTAGTATCTGCCATTGTATTATGTGCAGCAACCATGACATGCATGAGAGAGAAAAAACAAACAAAACCTCAAATAATTCCATGGTTATGCGAAGAATTGAGCAGAGCTTTGCATTTGCTATTTAACTAGTTCTCAGATTCAAAAGTTGTTCCCAAAGTCTGTTGCCATTAGTTGTCTAACCCTTCGATCGCTCATCTTGAGCTTGTCTATGATTTTCATATCTTGAACTTTATGAAATGCAATTAAAGAAATTCAGGTGAGCGTTATAGACAAAAAAAAAAAAAAAAAAAAAAAGAGTGCATTCTCATCATTCAATAACCGTTATGAGAGTAGATGACTGCAAAGTGCAAACGTGTAGTGAAATAAACAGTCATAAGCATGCTTCCATGAACTTGTGCTGACATGAGAAAATACTTTTATTAAACACAACAAGTAAATAATATCTGAACCTTGAGCAGTTCTGTCACGCCCCCAGAGGCCCGTGCTCGCTCGAAAATCGGACAGCACCTCCCCTGTACTGCGGACAATCTGAAACTCATACATACATCATATCAACCATAACAATATATAGCACAGCCACACTCGACTGTCATTCCCACAACACAACCACGCAGATAATTATTTTATTTAATAAAGAATAGACATATTAACAATTCTCCGAAAACTAAAACACAACGATCTAAAATTCAGCGGAAGCAGGTAAATACATGTCCATGGAAAAACAAACATCCTCTAAAATGAAACAATACTAAAAACGACCCCAACTCGATAAAACACGACGAGATAATGAAAACGGAAACAACCTACTCAAGATTGGGGACTGGCAGCTGGATCCTCTCCTGGCGGCATGAGACACAGCTATCAACTATCTGAAACAAAAAGAAGAACGAGGGATGGTGAGTTCCGGATAGAACTCTGCGGGTTTTAGGAATAGATAAATGCATGGTATAGAAAGGGTAAAACAAACATATGGAAACAAAGGGTATACAGTCTCTGAAATAAAGAACATAAACTAATGCATCTGTATGAATAAAACATACCTGAAAACCATGAATCACATAGGGCAAGATCACAAATCCCCCTAATACCTCAATAAACTGTCAATACTGCCGAACAGCTCCAGATCATATAATAAATGCAAATCATAACCATATATGCATGTCAATCAAATGCAACAATCATAGCTCAATCAAATGCAACAAACACAAGCAAATGCAAATGCATAATATGCACATGATGTCATGACCTGCACTGTACACACACCAACCAATATTAGATTGAGTGGACAAGATACAAGCGCCAAAACCTGGGGCTATGCAAATACACCACGACAACCGTGGCCCTCATATGAAAAATCCCAAAATACCTGTGGAAACTCCAAATACCTGTGGAAACTCCAAATACCTGGGGAGTATCAACTGTTTGCACATCACTCCAACTGAGTGTGGCACAACAGGAAAATATACCCGATGATCAGTCTCAACTACAAGGGAGCCCATGATCGTCGGCCTGAATGCATGATGCATGTCACTAATATACACAACCTCAATCAAATCAAAACCTTGAATCAATATAATACGAAAACACAAATAACACCAAAATAAGTAACCACACGAAAAACACCATAGATACCAAGGTAAATAAACATGCACTAATCTAATAGGTAGGGTTATCTAATGCCAACCAAACCCTAAATAGGTCAAATGATTATTTTACAATACACGTATACATGCGATACTCTTTAGATCAGAAGTCAAAAGACGAGACTGTATAACTGAAAATTTAAACTTTTACTCAAAGATCAAGCACAGAATAAGTATCAAGCAGGAAAACAAGGCAAATAGATTTAAGGTAAAACAACCTACTTAGATAAACGAATAACCATGCATTTAAGGTAAAAGAACTATAGAACCAAAGGAGAAGTACCCGCCTTTAACGAAGATCGTGCTAAGTGCCTTCACATCCAAGAGTCTGCTTCAAATCAAAATCATAACCTGAAGCATAACATATAAATCATGACCAAGATCTACAATAAATCAAGTAACTAAACCTAATCCAAATCCATCCAACTCCAACTCCAAAGAACTTGGAGAGGTCAGTTTCTAACAACCTCCAATTCATCTAATCCAATAATATTAATTAATAACTTATTAATCAATTAATTAATCATTACATTAACTAGTCAAATATTCATCCTTTTCAAATAAACACAACTATAGGTTCCTAAACTCTATGATCAGTTCCGAACTGAATCTAGCATGGCAATAAGATAGATTGAAGACCTACAACCCGAACAGATACCACGACTTATTCACCTACCTACCGATCGACCCAATCCATATCAGCCTCCCATTACTAATGATCCAAGTATTAACAGTAATTAACCATCTCAATAACCCACAATCAACCACAATCCACAATCCAAGAGAAATAACATCCATCCACCCAAAAACTCACGGCAGAATGACACCCAACAAAACAGAGCTTTAATTTGACACTAAGTTTCACAAAGAACAAACACAAAACCTGCCCGCCGGAAACCACCCAGCACAGAGCATACTCACAGCCAAACTAATCATCAACATCTACTAATCTACTCAATCTTTGGCTAATGCAAAAACCTCTACAAGAATCGAATCTGACCTGTGATCAAAATTGCCGATAGCTGCGTTCAGTCAATGAAGAGGCTAATGACGCCCAAGAGGTCGCATCTACCTGCTTGCAATTGGAGCAGGCGACAGCTAGGACATGACTCTGGATCAAGGCAGCAACTCCCTCTTGGCCGACAGTGACATCGCGGAAGAAGAGAAAGACGAGAGGCGGCGTCGACGTACGGTGATGAAAGGAAGGAGATGAGCAGGAGCCGGGACCGACCCAGCTTGGCAGGCGATTGATCCTGGAGTCGGGCGATTGGTACAGAGGAAGGAAGAGGTGGCGGCGACCTCGGCTGGCTTCGCGTGCGCGAAGAGGAGAGGAAGAAGGAGAGACGGCGTTGCTACTCTCGCTCGTGGCCGGAAAAGCGGGGCGGCGATCGGCTTCCCTTGAACGTGGACGGCGGTGGCTTGCAACAAGGAGGCAGAGGGGTCGGCAGCTTCATCCTTCGCGCGATGCTGAGAAGAGGGGCGGAGGATGCTAGGGCACGGGATTGGGCGTGAGGAGAAGCACGGAGAAAATAAAGAGGAGAAGGAATATTTATATATAAATATAATTAAATATTTCCTTAAATAAATATATAGAATATTTCAAAAAAATTATCTTTTCCTTAAATAAATCAAAACTTATCTCTTTCATATCTAATTATACCGGCAAATATTCCTAAAAATTTTAGAAAATTATTTCAAAATTTTCTATCCGATTATTCCCAATTTTAACTCCTATATATATATATATATATATATATATATATATATATTATTATTATTATTATTTTTTCAGTATTTTACAAGTTCCTCGTGATTCACATTTTGCAAAGTTTGCAAAACCTCTGGCAACCTGAGCTATGACTTCACTATGTCCGGACTTCATCATTTGCAGAAGCGCTTTGATGCCACTGACCTTTTTCAACATCGCATGCAATTTCTCTGTTTATCATAATCACATCTTAAGAAAAATCCGGATTTGGATAAAGTATAAATAGATATAACCAATGATAATTTACCCCTTAATAAAACAAATTTCATCCGTAATAGCCACACATTCCTATTGCTAATGATTGGTTTGGTAATTACTCGTCCTATAAAGCTTAAGTGCCAGAAATGATAACTAAGTTCTTCATAATTATCAAATTCCTTCTCAACATCTGTTTGAATTACGCTTTCATATAATTCCTGAAGTATGAATATGGGGTTCCTAATTGGTTGAGATAACACATCAGTTGCAGATATAGGTCTTCCCTTCGTATTTTGTCATTTTGTTTTTCCTTTTCATGAAATCAAATATACAAGAATCATCCTCTTTGTGTCTAGTTTATGTGATATATTCAAGCCTCCGGGGTTATGGTGCAGCGGAAGGACGATTAGTTGTCATCCAGGTACCTACGGTTTGATCCCCAGCTATGGCGTATTATGTAGGAATTTTTCTTCCAAATGGGACGCACAACCATGACATATTGGGCTTCTGGACCGTCCGCCACGAACACTTTCCGAATTACACTGGCGGCCGGAGGAGGATTTGGATGCCTTGTTTTGTTGTGGACAGGGAGGATTGTTTCAGTGGTGGTGGTGGTTAATGTGGTAGTGGCGGTGATTGTGCATATCAATAAGAACCATTGAATTTGAAGGTCTGAAGATGAGTGAAGGCCGCCGTACTCCACCTAGAGATCGCAGAATCCTCACAGAACGTACCTCGTATCGTGATGCTCCATATAGGAGGGATTTCACTCGTGCTTCAAGGTTTTTTATTGCTCAGAATCTTTCATTTTTGATCCTTATATAATGTACTCTGGAACATAGAGTATTTGATAATCATAATGAGCCTTTCATTGTTTTTTCTTTTTCATATTGTGTTTTCAGTACTTCATATACATCATTTAGTTTTACATTTGAGCTGCTTTTTCTTTTGTAGACAAGTTGGTTATTATTATACTTAATACGTGCCTGCATTGGAGATGTACACTCAGACACCAACACTTTGCGTGGATGCATGATGACCCATTGATCATGTATAATTTTTTTATAGAAATAGCCATGTCCAACACTTGGATCCACACCTGTGTTGTTTTTTATACTCATTCATGTATCCAACTAACATAGGTGTGTAACATGGGAAGGAAAAAGGGCAGAAGTCCACCAGTCTCTCACTATAGAAACGATTAAAACAATTCATTCATTAGAGCTGAATTTACAGTTATGACTATTTTCGTTTGGGATAATTTTGGGATCAGTGCTGATTTCTGTGTGAGTTAATGCACAGAGTAATGATTGGGAGAGTGAATTTGGAAGAGTGAATGACGTGTAACTAATGTGTACACGTCCGATCGTCGATTGGACACCACCGATGGCTTCTGATTGTCGTCCTGAATCAAACTATACCTTCGGAGGACGGTGAACTCGTCAGGATCGCCGACAACGGTGAACCCCTCAAAATCGACGGTCAATAATGCGAGATCGCAATTGCGGCGATCCCCGACGGGTTCACCGTACCCCCCAAGGTATAGTTTGATTCGGGGCGGCGGTCGAAGGCCGCCGGTCGTGTCCGATCGACGATCGGACGTGTACACGATAACTGCCATGTCATTCACTCTCCCATTCACTCTCCCAAATTCATTCTCCCTATCATCACTCTTAATGCACACCTGAAACATAAGGATGTTTTGTTATATATATTAGGTACCTGCCTTAGTATTGTGCTGTTGACTTTTGCATCATGCCAAGGACTTTTTTTTTCTGACAATGTGTTTGTATCATCAAAGTGTAGATGATTTTGAAATATCTACGTAGTGATTGGAAAATAGTGTAACCTTAGAAGTCTGCAATGAAATGTGGTGAATATGGTATTTTTAGATCTTTTTTTAATCAATTATTGCTCAAGATGTATTTGATATTTGCTGATTTCTCCCCTTTTCTATTCTTTATTACAGGTATGATTTGTGCAAAAATTGTAAGCGTTGTGGCCTCCCAGGGTAATATTCAAATGCATCTGTCTGTAATAGTTGTGGCCTCCCAGGGTAATATTCAAATTTTCATCCCTGCATTTTTTCTTAATCTCATCTTGTCACCATTTACTACTTGAATTGCCTACTCCACCTTGATAGGTTCTTCTATACTATACATGATATCAAGAGCAATATAATGGATTGACACACGTTTTTATTGGACCTTATGTGGTAATTTGAACTAAGATAATTTTGCTAAGCTAATGTTTAAGGGGAAACTATGCTAAATTATATTGGGACAATGGAATGTCAAAGAGAGGCCCTGGTGTTTAGGTATTTCTACCATTTATTCACCGGAGGTAGCCGGTTTGGCCCAGCCCGACAAAAATTTCCCACCAATCATTGGGTAAATTCGGGAAGCGCAGATGGTCCATAAGGATGACACCAATGATTGGGTAAATCCGAAAAGCGTAGATGGGCCATAAGGATGACCAACACCATGAGTGATTCGAACGCCGTAGGCATTCGTGTGCGTAGGTGGAAGGGGCAATGGAATCTCATGGTATTATATCTAGTTGCTCATGTCATCATCGCATCATCACTTAGGCTTGTTTGTCCCAACTATTTTGGTGGGTGTTTGTGATCTGATTTGATGATAGGCAGGGAGTGATCAACGGTGTAGAGAGCCCAGAAAAGGTGTGGCTCCTAGTAAAGCCTACCTTGCTCCTTGCAAGCTTGTAAGATGCAGAAGGCAGAAATGCATTGAAATATACACCAAAGCAACAAAATCTAACTGAGCCAAAGTAAGATGCGTGAAATGGAATAAGTATAAAATCTAAACAAGATGTCTTTTGGTGGAATTTGCTGAGATCTTCGTAAGAACAATGTAGTTAAGTAAGCTGGAATGGGTGAGTTCCCCATCTTGGAGTCAAATTCCATCATTGGGACAAAAGTATAAAGCGAACAATACTTCAATGTTGTCAAGATATAATAATCTTATATCATCTTTTTTCCAAATTTAATCATTTTTGTAGCTAGCTAATTTCATTGTCCTATATATAATTAGAAAAATGATTGGGAACATGAAAAACTCTACGTGAATCCAACATGAAACCCAATTGCACCGATCCTCGACGGGTTCACCCTGCCCCCCAGGTTATAGTTTAGTTCGGGGCGACGGCCGGAGGCCGCCGCCACTGTCCGAGCGACAATCGGACGTGTATATAAAAAGTATCACGTCATTCACGTTGAGTTTCACGCTAAAATTTCACGTTCTTTATCATTGCTCTTTAATTATATGGAAAATGATTGGGAACATGAAAAAGTCAACGTGAATCCAACATGAAACCCAATTGCACCGATCCTCGACGGGTTCACCCGTCCTCCCAGGTTATAGTTTTGTTCGGGGCGGCGGCCGGAGGCCGCCGCCACTGTCCGATCGACAATCGGACGTGTATATAAAAAGTGCCACGTCATTCATGTTGAGTTTCACGCTAAAATTTCACGTTCTCTATCATTGCTCTAATTATATGAGAAATGATAGGGAACGTGAATGTAGGGATGTGAATGTAGCGTGAATGATGTGGAACGCCAGATCACGTATGCCACGTCAGCCAAGTGAATGAGAACGTCAGCCAAGTGAATGAGAAAAGGCGGAGTGACATTTTTCTCCCCAAGACGAACTCGTAACCCTTTTCCCCCCTCCCCCAATCCTCGCGCCGACAGAAGCAAGATCATCTTCCTCCCTTGTTGCGAGGGCGCCGGCGCCGGCGCCGCACGACCACTGTTTTACACGTTGCTGTGCAGAGGCTGAAGAACTCAGGCAAGCAACCTGCTTTTGGCAACAACTGGAAGTCAGAAAGGGTGAGGCACTCCTCTGACGGCATACCTACCTCCGCCGCAACTTGCTAACTTCCTCTTCTCTTCTTCTTCCTTACTCCACACATCAGAAGTAGAACTAAAGAACAAGATCCTAAGTAAACAACAAAATTACAGTTCTATTGCAAAGAATCAAACTCTGTTTCAAGTTTTTTCCCCCACAATCAGAGTTTTTGCTTAATAGAGAAGAATTTACCTTTAATGTTGTTCAAAATGGCGTCTTTGGGATCCGAAGGAGTTCACTTTGATGCGAACAGAGTGGCGACAGAGAGGGCGGAGAGCTCGGTTTCATCCTCGAATGGGGCTAGCTGATTGAGGTCTATGAAGCCATCATCTTTGACGCCGAGGGGAGCGGGGGACGTAGTGGCGGCGGTGGCAAGATGGGATCTTTTATGGCCGCCGAGGGCCTGGCCGGAGATGAAGGTCCTGGTGCAGTAAGGGCACTGGTAGAGCACTCTTTGGGATCCGAAGGTGGCGGCGGCGGCGGCGGGCCTCGGGCCGCTGCCGTGGATTCGGACTTCGGTGGTGGTCGCGGTGCACTCTGTTCCTTCATTTTTATGGTTCGCCCGGTAACCGCTGAGCGCTCTGTGTCTCTAGGTCGATCATCTCAGCCAGAGTTTGCCGCCTCTTCTGCCCCCGCCGCCGCCCTCCGGACACGAGGCGTTCCACGACGTGTGCTCACCGCCGCCTGCCTTTTCCCCCTCGCACGAAGATTGTATAAGCCGCTACGCGTCTGCCGATGACTTCCAGGCGCTTGACCATCCTTCGGAGGTGGGAAACGGCAGCGGCGGCGACGATGGGGCGCCGAAAGTGGCCGTCGGCGCCCTCGCACCAAGTCGCGGCGTAGGGAAGGAGGAAGAAGAAGTCAGGGTGGAGGGAGGGAGGAAGAAGTGGAATGGGTTTAGGGTTGGGGAGCCGAACGCTCGCGAGTGATTAAAACACGCAAAGGTACGCCCACGTGGCGTGAACGACGTGGCACGCCACGTCGTTCACGCTGCGTTCACGCCGGGTAATTCACGTCCCCTATCATTTCTCTTTTCATAATTAAATTCATATTTCAGATATATTCTGGCATGCAAAATAGAACAGGTCAATACGATCGATTTACTATGATCATGTTGTGAGAATATATCAAATCAAAACCAATCTGTGTTCCGCTGTGTGAATCTTATTTATGTTTTGGAGCTATGCTTAATACCTTCTAGAAATTAGAATTATTTATTTTATTTTTTATCATTTCTAGTAACTTTATTTTAGCATTCTTAGCTTTATTATTGTAAGTGTTAGCTTTTAAATGGTCCAACACCTTCAATCCAATGAATACTATGATCTGACGATTTTGTTTGTATTCTGGAAAGTTCAAAATGACGTGAATTTGCATCTCTTCAGACATATTGCATCAGAATGCACCACAAAGTCATTGTGTTGGAATTGCAAAGAACCTGGACATTTTACAATCGATTGTCCCAACGAGGGCATCTGCCACACCTGCCGCAAGATTGGCCACCTTGCTAGGGACTGTTCCATGTCGCAGCTGCCTCCTGGTGACCTGAGACTATGTAACAATTGCTACAAACAGGGGCATCTCGCAGCAGACTGCACGAACGACAAAGCATGCAACAATTGCAGGAAGACAGGGCACCTCGCGCGCGATTGCCCAAACAAGCCAGTCTGCAATCTCTGCAATGTCGCAGGGCATGTAGCTAGGCAATGCCCAAAGTCAGGAACGCTTGGTACCTTTGGAGGTGGCTTCGCTGCCGGTGGCTTTGGTGGCGGGTTTCGTGGTGGGTACCAAGATGTCATCTGTCGGAACTGCAATCAGGTTGGACATATGAGTCGGGACTGCATGGGTGCTCTGATGATCTGTCATAACTGTGGCGGAAGGGGCCATATGGCCTACGAGTGTCCATCAAGTAGGTTCATGGACCGTGGGTTTCGAAGGTACTGAATGGCATCTGCATTTCCATCGGTCAACTGATCATTGGTTTGTCCAAACGAATCAATAACATCTAAATAGCAGTGCAAATGCAAAGTCTGATAATGATTAACCGAAATTTTTAAAGTTTGGAGGTACCTTTGCTAGGAGTGCCTTGCGGTATCTGTATCCCTGCAATCATAGAAAGAAAGAAAGAAGTTAGTTGTGGTGTCAACCTTGGATACCTTTTATTTGAGGATATTATCTCATTTGAGGATACCTTTTAAAGAAGTCAGTGCCGTAAATATAGTCACAGTAGGTTAATACGGAAGCAAAATTGCTTTGGCTTTGCCGTCCTACATAGTGATGATAATCATGATATTCAGCTCCTCCGTAGAAGGGAACAAATGTGGTTGGAGTCCAAGGGAAGTCATATCTGTTCATAGAGGCATTCAGCAAAAATAAAATTTGGTTGGAGTCCCTTGGTTGGAGTCCAAGGGAAGTCATCTTTGGACCATGTCATCACCGTCAAAGGCTCACAATGCCGGTGTCGACCTGTCGTCATTGTGGCCTCAAAATGCCCGCCGCCGCCTCACGAACACCATCACTCTACGACACTCTCTAGACTTGCACGCAGATGCATAAAAAAAAATTATTTGGGTTTCGATTTCTGATTCTGTTTTTTCGCATCATCAATGGTCTCCCAACTGGTGTAATGAATCGAATCTTATCGAATCGAGCCGAGTACTACCGAATAATATAATAAGAGATTCGTGTTCAGATTCGATTCATTATTGTAAGTTGGAACTCGATTCAAATTCGATTTGAATTTTAATTTTTCAATTTGAGCTTGAATAGCTTGGACTCAATTTAATTCAACTCGATAATAATTTATTTAAAAATTAAACGATCGTTCGAACTTGTTTAAAATAATTAACTATAATAATTAATAATATATTATTATATTTATTATTTTTTGACATTTAATTATATATATATATATATATATAAAAGATAAATAAATCTTTTAATGAATATATTCTCAAGAAGATGTTCATAAACCTCTAAATAAACATGTTTATAAATTCACAAATCAAATATTACTAAATTCAAGCGCAGCTTGATAATGTTTTTGAGTTCAAAGCTTGACTTAATAATTTAAACGAAGAGTTTAAAAGATTTTTTTTTAAAACTGTGATCCGAATAATTGACGAACGATTTAATTCATTTACACCCTATCAACAACTAATTGTTAATCAACGTCTTGCTTCTACTGTCTAACTCTATATATTCAATAAAAAAAACTCCCGTCTAGTGTACGGTTGTCATGATCTTAATGTATTGTATCTCTGTTTAGCCATGAGATAGAATGGCGGTGGCGCGGTGCCCCATTTGCCACATTAAATTATTTTACCACTTGATAAGGGCACCCAACCAGTTGTTACGTACTAGTTAGCAGCCGCTTTAACGGCGAATGGATAAAATAAACAAAAGTCAAACCTAATATTAATGAAGCAAATCAAATTAAGTCTAGCATCTCCAATATAAAATATATAAAATTAAAAAAATAAATAAAAAGGTTTGAAGATGAGATTTATAATTTAAAAATAATATGAAATTTTAATTAGGTTGTTTTTTCAAAATTGATATAATATATAAGAAGTCACATAATTCTATGGTATGAATTATATCATAAAATTCATTTGAAACTCTAACTGTTGAACATGTTTTAATAAATTGATGTGAATCATTAAAAAAAAATTATTTAGAATTCTAATTATTAAAGTATCTTAATTAACGAAGGTGCATATATTTTTATCATTATATTACTATGTCCCGGCGTCATCTTTACCTGACGACCCTGCTTGAACACCTTGGCCTTCTCTTCCGTCCATGATACAAACTGTTGGAAGTCCTATGAAAAGGATGATTCCTTCCCATTAGAGAAAGGGGAGATTAATTGTCAAGGGACCATCAGAACCAATGCTTCCTCTGCTAATCTCCTTTAAGATTGCCACATTGGTGTTCTTATTGAAGTGTTATAACAGATTATGAGTGTTAAAATTAATGTACATGGATGTTATAACATCAAAAAAAAATAATAATAATACCACCTGATGACTAACACCGTTCAAAAGCTTGAACGTGTTAAAGGAAAAAAAAATTGTAAAACAATACAAATTGCACGGGGAGCGTACACAAGTACACAACCCACTCATTGCACGCTCTCCTATGTTTTCCATATTAAACAAATTATAAACAATATTTAAATTATTTTATAATTCACCTAATAAATATATTTAAAAATATCTACTTAATTTGTAAATAAAATTAAAATTATATTTA
>JAGFNQ010003053.1:195338-212461 GCA_024364735.1 Boesenbergia rotunda | reverse complement strand
CTGGGATAGCCGCGAGAGCGCCGCCGCTAAATTGGAGGGAAAGCTGGACATATTCAAAAAAACCACTCTGAGCTTTGGGTTGCAGGGGTTACTTCCTCGGACCTGGAAGACCATCGGCAGGAGATAGAGAGGTCTTTTGAGCACAGCTTTTTCATCACCACACTATTCCGATTAGTCAGTGACACTTCCTTCGATCAGACTTGAAGGGAGGGGCTTGTAATGTGTTTGAATACCCCCAGGGCCGACACATGTGCTGAAGAAGCCGAGTGGCCAGATATAACGAGTTTGAATGACTCTCCTTTCGGGGATCCCGAGACCCTCCCGGGAAAGGAGGCTGGGAAACCAACTCGGGTGGTTATCACACTGGAACTACCTTCAGGAAGACACACCCTCGGGCTCACCTCGGGGGTAATACCCCGAGAGCACCTCGGGGAGATGAATGCCCGGGACCCCCTGGCCAAAGAACCTCGGATCACCTCTGGGTGGTGGGGCCTAAGGAACGCTCAAGCTGAGGTCCGTTTCTCGCGAATCGTCGAAGTCATCCTCATCCGTTACGACGGAGTAGTTACTACCCATGATTAGCGGTCATAAAGGCCTTAATCATCGCAATGACCCAGATGAAAGAATCATGGTGACCGTTACCAAGGTGAGCCATCACCCGATAATCACGAGGACGTGGTAAAGATCATGGGGTGCTCGTGGATGGTCGCCGCAGGTATAAAAGGTAGTCCAACCCTTCCAGTAAGGGAGTTATGCGCTCTTTGCTACTCGTACATTTTTCCTGTTTACTACTCCTCTCCATCGAGGCACTGACTTGAGTGTAGGAGTAGGCTCCGCTGGACAACCTCCGGCGTGTTCGCCTAACACTCGTGTTTATCTCGCAGGGCGCAGAGTTCCTCCCCTCCCATCAGCATCCACGTGGGCTGAGCCTCGGTGACTGACCATCGACGTCGATCCCTTTCGAAATAATTAATGATGATAATTTTAAGATAATCTTGATGCTTAAACGATAATTTTTTGATTATTGTGATGTAATTAATTAATTTAAGTAATTTAATTTAAGTTGCCTAATTAATTTCATTGAAAGTTACCATCAAACTTATTTATAAGAGTTATTTATTAAACAATATGAATTTTTTTATATACTTAACCAGAATCAAGTTTTATAAATATGGATAAAAATTCGATAATGATTGAGAATCGGATTAGTCCTAAATCTATAAATAATTTGAATGAGTTTTTAAAAGTTGCGGAGAAAATTATATCATAAGTTTGAATTTTATTCGTTATTTGTATCGAAGATGTGACAATTTATTTAAATATGAGTTTGATTATGTTTGAGAACATCTTTGTCGGATTTATGTTTTTTTTCTTTTTCTTCATTTCTAATTATATGTAAACTTTCTCTTTTCATTTTGATTATCTCTTGATGTTGTGAACTTTATTTGTTATGTTATTTGTTGTTAGAGTTGTGTTACTTTTTGTTAAAGTTGGATGGGTTATTTGTGAATGTTGTTAGAATTGTGAATGTTTTGTGAATGTTGTGAACTTGATGATGTGGAAGTATGAGTTGTTTGTGAATTTATTTGAATTTGTGAATTTGTGAATTTGTAAATTTATATACAGGATATGAATGAAAATAAATATAATTATTTTTAAAAAATAAGATTAACGATGAATTAAGAATAAGTCATCGCTAAAAAAAGGGTTTAGCGATGATTTACTTATGGTTTATCGCTAACCATATCATATCGTATCGAAGTAGATCACTAACGCTAGTGGTGTTTTAAAAAAATAACTACAAAGTACTAAATATTCATAGCTAACATGTAGTTTTCATGACGAATTTGAGAATTTCGTTGCGAAAATTAATGCCTATTAGTGACGGGTTATGGGTAAATATGTCGCTAATATTATATGGTTAGCGACGAATTATGTTCTAGTTGTCACTAACCCTGGTGTATTTTAGAGGCAATTATGATAATTTTAGTGGTGTTTGATGTTGTGTCGTTAAACTTAGTGATGAAATATTAAATTTCATCACGAAATATAGTTTAAGACTAGCATATAGTGCTGATGTTACAACAACCCTAATAACCAAGTCTTATCACACTAGATGGAGTCGACTATATTAATCCTTCTACGTTATTAGACTCTGCCCCTATTATATCAACATCTATATTTAAATAAATTATATCTTATTAATTTATTCTTGCTAACCAAGTTTTTTTTGGTCTTCCTCTCCCTCGTTTGATGTGCGTATTTGTGATAGTTTCACATCACCTAATTGAGACATTTATTGGTCGTCTAAGTACATGCCCATACTATCTTAAATGTGTCTCTTCAGGTTTTTCATCAATAAAAGCAACTCTGACTTTCTCTCTAATGCTCTCGTTTATTATTCTGTCCATCCTCGTATGTTTACACATAGATCTTAGCATTCTCATCTCTGCAACTTTTAAGCATAAATTTAGAAACATAAAACTAAGCATAGATCTTAACATAAACAACTTTTAAGCATAGATCTTAACATTAAAGCATACTTCAACTACTTCTAAGCATAAATTTAGAAACATAAACTTTGTATCAACTTACTACTAAAACTAAGCATTGTTTCTGCCTAGATGCATCAATAGTAACGCTATAATATCAGAAATGATTCTATAGTCTTAGACCATGCATTTTACTACTGGTTAACATGCATTTGAAAAGTATCACTCAACGTATCACATGTAAAAGCTACGCATGGCATCACGGCACGATATCAACTGATACTAGCATAATGCTAATAACATAACAAGGGTACTTAAGATGCGGAAAATGTTAAACATGACAAAGAACTAATTCATTTAACATTCTTAATAACATGTCCTCTTAATGCAAGTTCCCAAGGTTCTTTCATTCCAAGTTTCCACCATCACACACTCCACCATCATCCCTGCCGCTTCCGCTATTCTATTTTTCCTTTGCCTTTATCTGCAGTATATGGAAAAATGAAACTATAAGCATAAAGCTTAGTAAGTACCATCCTACTCACAAAACAATGCATATCTCGAAACTCATGCTTTTAAAAACACATGTAGGAAAAACATATTATGCTTATCATTCATTCTTGCTGAAACCTATAATCTAAACAAATATCATGGCATACTCATCATACTAAGCACATGAATTAAATCATATTCTTATAACTAAATTCACATAGCATTCACAGAATCTGACTGAATTAAGCATGATCTTAAAACTGTTTTCACGTAAAGCTATTACTGAACTTTTGAAACTTATACATATAATATGTGAAAATAATAATCATGCTGCTGTGGGCCGGGTAATGTGCTGCTAATGCGCGCATCCCTAAATAGATCCGAGGTAGCTAATCCTGAACTCATTAGGGTACTACTACTAGGCAAACTAGGAGCCTAGGAGCAACTAGGAGCCCACCCATGGACGAACTAGAGTTCAAGCACATGCTATAAAAAGTAAAATATTTTCATAAATATTCTTTTCTTTAACCTTGCATTTATTAGGCGATCTAGAGCCTAGGGGCGATCTAGGAGCCCACCCAATAGACGAACTAGGGTCCATAAACATAAAGCAAGGGTAGCTAACTTCATAACATCCTAAAACTCATATTAGAGCTTCTTAACATTTTCTCGAGCACCTTGCGTGCCTAAAACTCCTCTCTTCTTTTAAGGACACTTCCTGGGCACTCGACGGTGCGTCTAAATCCCAAACTAAAGGGGGAAGTAGGTCCAGCCCATCTAGTGGTGCCCTTAAAGTCGGTAGAGAGAGTAGATTTGCACATGGGAACATAAACTTGCAATTAGATAAAACTAAGGCGTTTAGGCATACGAACGACTGCAAGTGAGGGGTACTTACATCTTGCGCTTGTTCTTACAACGCTAGGGCGTAGGGTTTAGGGAGAGGGAAGGTCTTTGGAGTCTCAGAGAGGTTCCAACGAAGAACAAGATCCCCTAGCGTGCCCTCCTTCTTGAATCCACCTACCACAAGCCTTGGACTCCTCCTTGCTTTGACATGAGTGAGGGAGGAAGAAGCCTCGGGAGAGGGAGGAAGAAATCGCCACGGGAGGGAGAGGGTTCGACGCGACAAGATGAGGAAAAGTTTCAATTAAAAAAACCCTTAAGTTCCCTTTATATTTATGGGAAAAATTTAACTAACTTCACCTTATCTATCTTTCCCTCTAATTTATTTTAATGAAAATGAACTCATCCTGCTTGGTAAACCTATTTTCATTTCATTGTAAAGGTCTAGTGTTCAAACCCCATTTAAGCTCTGCGCATTTTATTTATATTCATTTTTGCCTTATTTGTCCATGGAAAAATTCTATAAAAATATTCATAAATTCTAGGATATTTCTAAAATTAGATTTGAGAATTTTCGGGCGTTACATATCCTTAATTAGTTCAATATATGCTACGCTAATACCTTTATTTTCTAGAATTCTTCATGTAATTTCTTTTGAGACCATATCATAATTTTTTTTAAGTCAATGAATATCATGTGTAGATCTTATTTTTACTCTCGACATTTTTTATTGAGTTGTCTGGAAGATGTATAGCTTCTATTATTGACCTTCTAAGTATGAACCTAAATTTATTTTCAGTCACAATGGTCTCCTTCTTTAATCTTTTTTCTATTATTCTTTTCTAAAGTTAATGGTATGACTCATTAGTTTAATACCCCTATAGTTTGCATAATTTTGTACGTCTCTTTTGTTTTTGTATAAGGGAACTAGAGTACTTATCCTTTATTTATTAGGTATTTTTTATTTTCAATACCATATTAAATAATTTTGTAAGTTATTTAATATCTTATTTCCCTAAGCACTTCCACACCTCTATTGGGATATCATTTGGTCCCATAGCTTTTCTATTTTGCATTCCTTTTAAAACTCATTCTATTTCTAAAGTTTGAATTCTATGATAAAAATTTAAATTTCTATATTCATTTGACCCACTTAAATTGTCTAAGTTAAATTAGTCACCTAAACCTTTATTAAAAAGTTGATAAAAATATATCTTTCTCTTTTTTCTCCATCATTTACTAACACCATATTGTATTCATCTTTAATACATCTTATTTGATTAAATCTCTTATTTTTCTCTCTCTCAGTTTAGTTATTATATAAATGTCTCTTTCCTTTTTTTATCCAAGTTTCGATATAATTATTTTAAAATTTTATTTTTTTACTTCATTCACTGTTTTCTTAGTCTCTTTCTTGACCGTTGTATATTTTTTTAAGTTTTTCTTATTCTTACAAATATATAATTTCTTATAAGCTATTCATTTTTTTTACTTCACTTTCTCCTTTAATTTCTCATTCCACCATCACGATTCCTTACTTGGTGGTGCATGCCCATTTGACTCACCAAGTACACTCTTGGGTACTATTTTCACCTTTGATATCATCTTATCCTATGTCGTATTAGAGTCGCCGTATATTTCACCTAATTTTTGTACTCCTATATTCTCCTTAAATATGTTTTGATTTCCATCATTTAACTTCCACCACTTAATTCGAGGGGTCATGTATATTTTTTTCATTGATATTATGATTAAGGTGTATATCCAATACTACTAACTTATATGGGAAGTTAAATTTTCTCTTGAGATGACCTTATAATCCTTACAAATCTTTCTATCTCTCTTTCAAATCATAAAAAAGTCAATTTATGATTTATTATTCTCACTTTTAAATGTGACCAAGTATTTTTCTTTTTTCTTAAAGAACGTATTAGCTAGTATAAAGTCATATGATATCGTAAAATTTAATATAGTTTTCCTTTCTTTGATTCTTGTTCGGATCTCATACTCCCATGTACCCTCTCATATTCCTCATTTTTCACTCCAACATGTCCATTTAGATCACCTCTATTAAAATTATTTTATTTAATGGAATTTTTTGTAATACCCAATCTAAATCGTTCCAAAATCTTGATTTAGTTTCTATATCTAATACTACTTGAGGTGCATATATGCTAATTACATTCATAGCTTCTTTTGTCGCTACTATATTAAGAGTTATAATTCTATCCCCCTTTCTAACTATTTCAACAACTTCATCTTTTAAAGAACTATATACAAATTAAAAATACCAACTTCATTTCTTGTTCTATTCTTTCCTGCATATCATAATTTAAAATCCAAGTTCTCTATCATTTTTGCCTTCTTGCCTATCTTTTTTGTCTCTTGTATATATACAATATTAATTCATTTTCTAATCATCGATCGTATCTACTTCCTCTTTTGCTTTACCAGTGAGAGTTTCAATATTTCATATTCCAAATCTTAGACTATTAATCTTCCTATATTATTATTTATTCTTATTTTACTTATGGTATGAGAATTCTTACTATTTAATATTGCATTCAAATTCTCATAAAGATATAACGGTTGAACCCTATAATGTGAACTCTTGAATATTTATCATCGCTAGTTGCTTTTAGCAATGAAAATATATGTTAGAGACGAATTCTTTTGTCGCTAAATAACGTTATTCTTGTAATGATTTATGAATTTTATTGTTAAATAATGTTGTTCTTGTAATGATTTATGAGTTTCACTATCTATTTATTTATTTTTATTTTTTATATTAAATAATAAATATATATTTAATTTTATTCTTGTAATTGTATGCTCATTAACTACACTTAAAGAATTGAAGATTATCATACGTGTGAGCATTCACATTGATTGTAACGTCGTGTATGTATTATAATATCTATTTATTAAACCCTCGGACGTATAGTGCAGCAGAAAAATAAATAGTTATCATTTACGTATTTATAATTCAATCCTTGGTTATGTAAATTTTGTAAGATTTTTTTTTCAAATGGGACACGTAACCATGGGATGTTAGACTTCTAAATCGTCCGTCGCGAGTGCTTTCCGATTTATCCTAAACGGCCGATGGGAAACTTTCGTAGGGCTCCATGAGTGCTTTCTAATTTACCCTAGCGACTGATAAAAAATTTCCGTAGGACTGAGCGATAGAAAACTTTCATAGGATTAGATATCGTCCCAAATGTACCCTAACTTGATTAATCATATAATATCCATCTATTAATATCATCAATATAAATAGGTAACCTGATTAATCATATAATATCCATCTTATTAATATCATCAATATGCGTCATCTCAGAGTATGTTGAAAGGGCCCAGGTCGTTCCTATAATAGACATGCCTAAGAATGGCTAGGACTAGCCATGAGATAGAAAAGGTCTATGACACTTCGATGAGTCATAGGCAGTTGTTTATGGAATTCATCCATGGCCTTAAAGTCAAGCAAGCAAACACCCTAGACCTAAAGGAAATACTAGATTGCCTACTTAGCTTGTTAAACAAATAAGGAAGCTGTTCCAGCTATTAAGCACTCTAAAAGCTAAGCCATGTACTTGAGTTTAAGGATGACTAAAAGATGTAATTAATTTCGAAAGTTTAGTTTGATTAATTTAAAAATTCATTTAAAAGAGTTTGAATTATTTGAATCGGATAACTATTCTACTCAACTGATTATTCAATTAACGTTAATGGACACTTTAAATGCTACCCAGGGTGTATGATATAACGGCAAGATGATTAATCACTATCTCATACATTCACAGTTCGATTCCTTCCCTTTGCATGCTTGTTTACCATGATTAAAAAAGGTGAATACATACGGTGTAATTTTATGAGTTAAAAAGGGTGCATGCGTTATTTTTTTTTGTTTATGATGTAATTTTGTAAATGAAAAGGGGTACATACGTCATTTTTTATCCATCCACTGCTTTCCGTCCGATTTTGAGTTGATCGATTTTGGCTCCAAAATTATCCGCGGATGGATTATATTTCTCTCCCCTCCTTAAATTTTAATGAAGTAAACAATGAAAAATTTTCCATTGCGAAATTTTTTCCTTAGTTTTGCTTTCCGCTCTCCCAAATAAACAGAGCGTAAATGGGATACAAACTCCGCTAAATACTTTCCGATTTATCCTGATGATCGATAAAAATTTTCATAAAATTCAATAGATCATCCTAAAATTATCTGCTACCCAATCCGAACATTCAAAAGCGATACCCATGTATAACTAGTGGACTAGCAACGCCTCCCTCAAGTCCATCCCCAACCGACACTGCACCACGCTGCTGCAGCTCAGGGCTATATATATACATCTACTCCTCCGAACCAACCTTTATATAAGTAAAGCAGCTACCCTGCACCACCTGATAGAGCTCGCCATTTCTGGCCACTCCACCAGTTCCCGTACCTTTCTCCTGCGCCTTCTTTTTGACTCACTCTGCGTGGAAAAGAAATACGGAACGCTGAGACTGCTGCTGCATGCATTGCATGGCTCAGTGACGGATCTGGTACGATCGACAAAAGGGAGCAGCTGCAAGAGGAAGAAAGGAAGGGAAGGAACAAAGGAAGGATTTGAGGGTGGGAAAGGAACGGAGCATGAAAAGAAAGAAAAAGGGCGGATTCTGAGCTCACATCCATCGATTCCTCTGTCTGTACGCTTCCGCCAGTGCCCCTGCTTTCCGGGGGACACTTTAGAGCCCCCGGACAAAAGGAGTAACAAACCTCTGTTCGCTGGTAATTAATATTAATGCTATTTGAACATAAAAAAAGGAAAATTTTGATTCAACGAGTAACTCGAAGAAGATGCAGTTGGTTCGATCGCATGATAATGAGATATAGTTGATACAATGAAGAAATTAACTAGCTGCTGGCATCAGCGGTTGTGGAGTGGATCAGAGGCGTGGGGGACTCTCCGCTCGCTGCCTCGAAGCCAGGCCTTCGCCGGAGCACCCGCGCCGCCGCGCGCTGGCACTGAAGAAGCATGCAGCTGGTTGACTTTGGCTGCGTTCTCTTCTTCTGCTCGGGTACTAGCCGCCGCGGGCGAGGAGAGAAGGAAGAGGAGGAGCAGCAGCAGCAGCAGCGGAAGGAGAGGGAGGAGGAGAGGCGGCGGGCGCAGGTGAACTAACGGTACTGCCGGCCGTGTCATGGCGACGATGAATGGGGATGGAGTGGACTGTGGAGGTAGCTAGCGCTGCGGCTGGCGGGGCTTTAAGCATTTTCGGTCACGCGCTTAATTGCTTTAGACTTTAGTTCGCTTTGGGAGAACCCGAAACGGAGAACTGCGGCTCCGACTGTACGTGCGCATATTTGCCTCGGTCGGGGAGCCGATTTGTCTCCGCCGAGGCCTGCGCCCGCGACGGATTATGTGGACGGACCGATGGGATGGCGGGGCAGAGGTGACGTCGGATGCTAAAAAGAATTTATCGATTTAGGTTTTCCGTTTGATTTTTTTTTTTTGAGTTACCGACCTTTGTTTTGTAGAATTTTCAATTGGCACCCAACTTTGGTTTACAAAATCTTTTATTATTAATGGCAATTTTTTTTTATGATGTGACCGGATCTGTTTAGATTGACTAATGGTAAATTGTCCTAAATTTTATCATCCATCCCGGGATCCTTATTCATTAGTTTAAGGCGCCATCAATTTATATGGCCACAATAATTTATTTTCACTCTCGACAACAACACTTTTATACACGTTAGCTTCCTAATAGATATCAATTTACCTAATTATTCTATTTTTTATAAATAAAAAATTCCATAGTAAAATATAATTCTTTTTAAAATTAACATATTTAAATTAAAATATAATTTATGTTCTATTAAATTGAGCATGATTCTTTTTTGTCTACCAATTGATTGAGAATCATATCAATCGATTAGCTTAGACTAAATCGATTCAGCCTAAGTCAATAAATTGATATGACTCTTAATCAATTGATCAAGTTTAAAACTCCATCAATTCCTATGTCAAAAAAAATTTGTTCCCACTCTACAACAAAATGTTTATTTACTTCAACTCCCTAATGGATATCAATTTACCTAATTATCCTATTTTTTATAGATAAAAAACTCCATAATGAAGTGATTCCTCCTAAAATTAACATATTTAAATTAAAACATAGTTTATTTTCTATTAAATTGAGCATCGTTATTTTTTCAACTTAACCAATTGATTGAGAATCATATTAATTGATTGACTTAGTCTGAATCGATTCAACCTAAGTCAATTGATTGGTATGGTTATCAATCGATTGATAATCCAGAAAAAGAATCATGCTCAATTTGATAAAAAAAATATACTAGATTCTCTGATGTTGAATTTAGGAGAAACTATAAGAATTTTATTTTCTTGCGACAAACCTAATTGATTAGCTATTAATTGATACACAATCGATTGGAGCTATCTAATCAATTACCCCAATCGACTGGGGCAATGGATTCATTCTAAATTAATTAATTGACATGAACTTCCAATCGATTGGTCAAGTAAAAAAAGAACCATGCTAAATTTAATTAAAAATATATTAGATTTTAATTAAATAATGCTTAATTTTGAAGAAATTATATTTTATTTTGAATATTTTATATTTAAAAGAGGGAGATAATTAAGTAAATTGATGTATATTAAAAAATCGGTGTAAATACAAATTTATCTAGAGAATGAAAATAAATTTTTTCAATTACAAAGATGGAGGAAAAAAATTTAATATGCTATCAGAGGGAGTCATTCAAATGAGAAATGATAGAGAACGTGAATGAAACGATGTGAATACAGCGTGAATGATGTGGAACATGTCACATATGCCACGTCAACCAAATGAATGAGAAAAGGCTGAGTGGCCTCCCCCCCCGAGATGAACTCGTGACCCTTTTTCCCCTCCCCCAACCCTCGCGCCGACAGAAGCAACGCCGTCTTCCTCCCTTGTTGCGAGGGCGCCGACGCCGCACGACCACTATTTTAATACACGTTGCTGTGCAGAGGCGGAAGAACTCAGGCAAGCAACCTGCTTTTGGCAACAACTGGAAGACAGAAAGGGTGAGGCACTCCCCTGACGGCACACCCACCTCCGCCGTAACTTGCTAACTTCCTCTTCTCTTCTTCTTCCTTACTCCACACATCAGAAGTAGAACTAAAGAACAATATCCTAAGTAAACAACAAAATTACAGTTCTATTGCAAAGAATCAAACTCTGTTTCAAGTTTTTTTTTCCCCACAATGAGAGTTTTTATGCTTAATAGAGAAGAACTTACCTTAATGTTGTTCAAAATGGCGTCTTTGGGATCCGAAGGAGTTCACTTTGATGCGATCAGAGTGGCGACAGAGAGGGCGGAGAGCTCGGTTTCATCCTCGAATGGGGCTGGCTGCAGAGTGGCGACAGAGAGGGCGGAGAGCTCGGTTTCATCCTCGAATGGGGCTGGCTGATTGAGGTCTATGAAGCCATCATCTTTGACGCTGAGGGGAGCGGGGAACGTAGTGGCGGCGGTGGCAAGATGGGATCTTTTTATGGCCGCTGAGGGCCTGGCCGGAGATGAAGGTCCTGGTGCAATAAGGGCACTGGTAGAGCTTGGCGGCGGCGGCGGGCCTCGGGCCGCTGCCGTGGATTAGGACTTCGGTGGTGGTCGTGGTGCACTCTGTTCCTTCATTTTTATGGTTCGCCCGGTGACCGCTGAGCGCTTGATACGATTTGAAGAACTTCCGGCAAGTGATGCACTGGTATTTGGTTCTCTTCGTGCACGAAATACGGGCGTCGGAAGCGTCAACTCGTCGTCTACGTCCTCTTTTTCCTCCTCATCAAGGGATTGGCGGCGCTCCATTTCCGATTTGGACCAAGTGTCACGCGAGAGCAACATGAGGCAGAGCGCAACGTCTTCCTCACGGGCGCCATCGGAGACGAAGCTGAGCAGCTCGGTCGCACTGGAGAGACCTTCTGTTCGGCGAGGACGAATGAGCCGCCGTCGGAAAGACGACGACTCCACCTCGCTCTCTCCGACATAGGAGGATCCGGCACCGCCGCCGCCGCTCTCTGCCACGGCAACAGAAGAAAACTCCGGATCCATATCACGGAAGCTTCGGCGCCTGGGGTTCTCATACATAGTCGCCTCTAAGAAGGACGACGAGGATCCAGATAGCGAGAGGGGCTTCGGAAATGGAGCCCGGCGGCAGCGGCGGTAGAAGCATTAACGACGTGAGAGCGCATGTGGCCGCCGAGCGCGCGACCATTAGAGAACCGCCGGAAGCAGATCCGGCACCTGTGCCTGTCCATGTCCATGGCCGGCGCCCTCGCAACAAGGGAGGAAGACGGCTTTTGTCGGCGCGAGGGTTGGGCGAAGGGGAAAAGGGATAGGGTTCGTCTCGGGAAAAAAAAGGCCACTCCGCCTTTTTCATTCACGTGGCGTATGTGACGAGGCGCTCCACGTCATTCACGTTATATTCACGTCGCTGCGTTCACGTTCCCTATCATTTCTGCATTCGAATAAGTGATGCAGCGCCACAGCGGGATCACGGGAGGGTTTCTTATAAATATAATAATATTTGAAGCGGGTTTTGGGCTGGTATTAGGCGTCAAATCGAAACTCAAGCGGGATTAACGGTTTCTTTTCGACGCTCTCCAAGCCATCGCATGTTTTGAAACCCCCCGCTCGCGTCCGCCCTCTCGACTCGCTTCCGTCGCCGCTCCGGCGAGTGACCCCGCTATTTCGTCCCGTCCCACCTCCCTTTTCGATTTTCCTCCGTCCCTCCACCAGATCCACAAACTGCCACTCCTCGCGTGGCGCCGGCCGACATGAGCACCGCCACGACGCTGAGCGGCGGCCGCGAGCTCTCCCAGCCGCCCTCCGATGGCATCTCTAATCTTCGCTTCTCCAGCCACAGCGATCTCCTCCTCGTGTCTTCCTGGGACAGGGTAAGTAGTATTTGAAACTCACCTGCGATCCCCATCCCTCCTCCCGACCAACATAAAGGACAAACCCTAAATCCCATCGAGGGTTTGAAATTTTAATTCCTTTGAACTATTTCTCCATCTTCGATTGACTCGATTGATTTATCTGATGTTATTTTCAGACTATTCGTCTTTATGATGTCGGTGAGAACACTCTCAAGGCGGAGTTCGTGCATGCGGGTCCCGTCCTTGATTGCTGCTTCCATGATGATTCATCGGGGTTCAGTGCCGGTGCTGATCATTCAGTGAGAAGGTATGCAGGGAGGGGGTTCCGTCGCTTATTTAGCTTTAAACAGTTCTTATGTTAAGTATAAAACCAATAGACTTTGCTTATTGTTCCATCGTTTTGTGGTTAGCGAACTAGCAATAAATTCAGCACGAGTGATTTTAGGACTAGGTGGGAAAACGTTTGGATTGTTGATTTGTAATTTTCTGAAGGGAGCTTCAACGTTTGCGGATTGTCTTCTGCGCCATGTATTTATTCAGAATTATTTGCGCTAACAAAGATTGTTTTTTGGAAGGTGCTGAATGGTAGGATCAGATGCTGAACCCACATAGTTACATCTTTCAAAATTTCATATTCATCTCGATCCTGTACGATGAAAACACAATCAATCTGTAGGAATATTTTGTAGACGTGTTTTTTTTTATTGGCACACCTTGCCAGTCCTAACAAATTCTCTAGACTTCATTCAATGAATATGTAAATTTTCCCCATAAGTTTCTATTTTTTGGAGACTTTTTATCTAGATTGTTGGAAAATAATACTTCATCTCTCATCTGAGTTAGAAAATTTCCATGCTTGCCTATTGTTGCAAATTTCTTAAGAAAAGAAAACTATGAAGGAAAATGTGGGTTGGGAAAAGAGTGAAATTTAAGGCTGTGTTTGGTTTGTCCGTTTTTATTTTTTGAGAAAATGCAATTATCTAGAAAACGGTGTTTAGTTTGCATTTTCCACCTCTGTTTTCTAGAAAAAAATATATCATTTTGGAAAACTAAAGAATATCTAAAAGTCATTTTCTAGGAAATGAGAAAATATGATTTTCTAGAAAATGACTCAAATCGCCTAAAGATTTCTATTGTTTCTTTGTCCGGAAAAAATAGAAGGGAAATTCTATAAGGAATTTATTCTCTTCAAATCCACCAAAACTTATCAAATAATCAAAAAATAATATATTTTTCCTAATCATTCCACATATGCCCCCATAATATACACAATATATATTATATAAATATTATAAATAATCTATGTAATATATAAAAGTAAAGTTCATTTATGTATTACAAAATGTAATTCATATGTAAACAACAATAACAACCAAGCCTTCCACTAGGTAGGGTCGACTATATGGATCCTTCTACGCCATTGTGCTCTGTCCCCTATTATATCATCATCTATATTTAAATAAATTTTATGTTATTTTATTGTTGTTAGCCAAGTCTTTTTTGGCCTTCTTCTCCCTCGTTTGATGTGCGTATTTGTTATAGTTTCACATCGCCTAACTTTGTATTTATCAGCTATCTAAGTAAATGTCTATACCATCTTAAATGTGTCTCTCGAAGTTTTTCATCAATAGATGCAACTTCGATTTTCTCTCTAATGCTCTCATTTCTTATTTTGTCCATCCTCGTATGTCCACACATATACCTTAACATCCTCTTCTCTGTAACTTTCATCTTTTTCTCATATGTCTGAGCCATATCTCAACACTCAACACTATATAACATAGTAGATCTAGTTGTCGTTTTGTAGAATTTCCCTTTAAGTTTTAAAATACTTTTCGATCACATAAAACACCTGATGCTAATCTCCATTTCAACCATTCTGCTTATATTCTATATAAGTCATCCCTTTCAATCCCTAAATCATTTTGCAAAAATGATCCTAAATTTTTAAATCTCTCTGTTTCAGACAATTCATCACCTCCTATCTTAACAATTGTCTCATTAAATTTGATATTGCTAAACTTACAGTTCATATTTTCTGTTTTTATTCTACTAAGTTTAGAACTTTTCACTTCTAGTGTTTCTCGCCAAGATTCTAGTTTAACATTTATTCGTTCATGTGTCTCGTCTATCAAAACAATATCATCTGCAAACAATATACATCATGGTATTGTATCTTGAGTGTCCAGTGAATTCATCCATGATTAGTGTAAAAAGATAGGGACTTAGAGTTGATCCTTGATGTAACCCTATCCTTATTGGAAATGCTTCAGTTTATCCACTTGCAATCTTCACTATGGTAGTTATATCCTCATATATATCCTAAATTAGTTCAATATACGATACGCTAACACCTCTATTTTCTAGGATTCTCTATATAATTTCTCTTAGGACCCTATCATAAGCTTTGTATAAGTCAATGAATATCATGTGTAGATCTTGCTTTTACTCCCAATACTTTTCAAGTAGTTGTCTAAGAAGATGTATATCTTTTATTATCGACCTTCCAGGCATGAACCCAAATTGTAATTCATATGTATATAATATTAATAAAAATAAATTGGAATTTCACCTATCTTTAAGGTTATATTTTTAAAGGTCTTTTACACTCCTTTTGGGACTTCGCAATATTTTTTTTTTGAAGATATTTCTGAAATTTCAATTAATTTTCTCATGCATATTTTTCTTCCCCAAGGATACACATCCTTGATGTTAATTATTCTTTTTGATGAGTATTTTTAAAATAGAAGTGGCAATGATAGTGTTGTTTGTTAATGAATGTAAGTTATGTATTGGAGAATGATAGATTACGATTCTTTTTATAGCTTTACGATCATATAAAGAGCTTATGGATTAAGATTACTTTATCAAATAAAGTTTGATTCAATGTACCAAATAATACATGGATGGTGGCAATGGATGTATTCAACGAGACACATATACTACTGATGGTATCCTTCCCACTCTCTCGGGTTCGTCCTCTCTTGATGCTTTCTGAGATGGAGCTACAACAACCTTCTAGCGGGCCAGAATTCGATGGCTTGTGAAGCAAAGCACATCAACGAGGGCTGGCGATGTCGATGTGACCTCTTCGACGTTCAAGTCAACTTTGGGCTTAGAATGAGACTCGCATAGATGTGTGTGTGTGTGAGGGTGAGAGAGAGAGTGAGAGAGAGAGAGAGTTGTCTCCGCGTGTGAGAAAAAAATATACCTTAACTTGCCTTATTGTTATATAGCCGACGGAAAGGAATCTCTGCAAAAGATGCCATGTGTCCCAGCTGCCCCTATGAGAGGTTGTTAGGCACCAAGGGGCAGCAACTGTTGTAAGATTCTCCACGTAGGATGCAAGTGTCCACTAGCTATCCACTTGAGGGGCAGTTAGGGCACTAAGGGGCGACAACCGCTGAGAGATTCTCTACGTAGGATGACACGTGCCCACTAGCTATCCGCTTGAGGGGCAGTTAGGGCACCAAGGGGCAATAGCCGTTGGGAGATTCTACAAGTTGGATGGCACATGCCCGCCATCTCCCCTTCAAAGAGGTTAATTTTGGATGAGTTTATCGAGTCTGAATGGGTCGTCGAATGTTGAGTCCTCATGAGATGCCAATACTCAGGGATGCCGAGTGGGATGTCGAGTGGAATGCCCAGTGTCTAGTGTTCGGGAGATGCCAAGTACTTGGGAGCACATATTTCGAGTCTGAATGGATTGTCGAACGTTGAGTCTTCGAGGATGCCGAATGCTCGGCAGATGCCAAGTGCTCGGGAGCGCAAATCCCAAGTTTGAATGGGTTGTTGAATGCTAAGTCCTCGGGGATGCCGCGTGTTCAAGAGATGCCGAGTGGTTGGGAGCATAGATCTCGAGTTCGAATGGGTTGTCGAATGTTGAGTCTTCGTGAGACGCTGAGTCTCGGCTTGCACAAATCCCAAGCGACCTTCTTGAGTCCGAATGGAACTTTGTGGGATGGAGGTTAAGTGCTCGGAGAAGGATAGCAGCGACTCGGGGGTGCTATAAAAATGAAATTGACTGGTGGGAAATGAGACCAGCCGGTTGGGCAAAAAGACCGATTAAATTATTCTTCGTTACATTGGCCTATATTTTCTTTTGTTGGTTCGCTTTATTCATTGAACAATATAATCTATTCATCGCCTTTGAACATTTTTATATGATTTCAACTTATTTTCTCTCATTCTATCATATTTTAGTGCTAGCCTAATTATTTATTTGTTTTTTATTATTCTTTCAAGTAATCTATCTTAATATTCTCATCTTTATTATATTAATTTTTTCTATATGATGTTTTTTAATAACTGAAGACTCCAATACATTAAATATCACAAGTCATACCACAATCTAACAAAATTTTCTTTTT